>CAUJNA010003333.1:507500-512212 GCA_963377175.1 Effrenium voratum
GTTGGCGAAGCCTTGTGAGAAGCGGCCCGTTCAGCAAATCCACCAAATCTCCGGCAGGCGAAGGCCAATGCTGCGATATTATCCTGTTGAGAGAATTATTTTGGCCGCTCTGTCGGTGGCATGGCGCGGGTGTTGTTCTATTGGAATGGGCATCTTTAGGTCGTTGGCTGACAATATGCCCTTGCTATCTTGGGCGATCTAGGGTGGTATATTTTTGTTTGGCTGGCCGATCTGCAGTCCTGGAGGTTTCCGTGTGGCCCTTGACCGGCTGACTTTTATCAAGTGCTGAGGAGGCCGCATCGGCAAAGCCGCCAAGTGCAGCTGCGGACTGGCTAGCCTCAAGTCGTTGCGACTGAGGCAGCGGGCCGCGCAGAACGGCGTCTTCGCAAAGCCTTGGCATCGAACCACGCGGCCAATAGGGCATGGCGCAATTTGTGCCTCTTTTTAGCTGAGGACGTCGACGCCTTGCATGAGGATGCTGGCAGCTGAGCCTGCCTGTTTTGGCCAAGGTTTCCTGAAGTGTTGCGAATTTGCTGTCAATGAACGTGCTTGCGCTCACGGTGTCAAAGGGCACACGGGCGTCCTTGAAGCTGCCAACGCCGCAGGATCTGCTGCCAAAGTCTGTGGCTCAGAGACTCTCCCAATGACTCATGACATAAATAACCCTGCTCCGAACCGAGCGGTCGCATACAAAATGAAGATTTAAGCCAATCTCAGCATCCACAAACTCAAAGTACGGGCGTGTTTCAGATTCACTCTTCCTCCTTTTTTAGGACTAAATGAAAGGCAGAGGATAGTGGCCCATGACAGCACACACACACACCATTGCGTGCACACGCAGCACACACCAACAAACAAACGAACAAACAAGCGAACAAACAAACAGACAGACAAGCAAACGAACGAACGAACAAACAAGCAAAACAACTAACAAACACACAAGCGCACCACACACACAAACACAAACACACAATGCACAAATGCACATTGCGTCCGCGACAGCGACTGCGCACTGAGCGCGCACAGATTGCACCGAGCAGGCACCGAGTGCACCCAGTACGCGCTCAGTGCACTGAGTACGCACCCGTGTGCTGGGTCGGTGCTGGGAGTTGGAGGAACTCCCACAGACGCCACACACTACAACACACACCCAAAACACACCATAACTTATCAACGCAACAACCACATCACAGAAGCACTGCAAGCAACACTGCACAAACTCAACACCCCTATACTTATGAGTAGTACCCCACTAAGCTTATCACCAGCATCTTTCACGTCTTCTTGTTTGTAAGGTTTGTGGAGTTTTAATATGAAGGTTTCCTGTAGGTAGCATCTTTGATACGATGCTATCATTGTAACTGCCGCTTGCTTCACCATTTCCAATGTTTAAGCGCTTTTGCTTCTCTTGTGTTTCTTTTGTGTCATGCACGCACACGCGCACACAGACACACACACACACACACACACACACACACACACACACACACACACACACACACACACACACACACACACACACACACACACACACACACACACACACACACACACACACACACACACGCACACACACACACACACACACACATGCGTACACACGCACACACACACACACTAACGCAAACTCACTAACGCAAACACACGCACGCGAGCCTGCGAGCAAGATCTATACTTTGCCTGGAGCAGATGCAGCCTGGAAACAGCATGCAGCTCCAGTGATCTTGCATGCCACGGACATTATGTACAATGTGCGTCGGCTTGTAGGACTTGATGACCCCACACACGAACTGCAAGTTTTGACCTTTGTTGCGCAAGTGTTGGAGCTTCACTTGAATGAGGCGTTTGCCCGTGTGCCGGTAGTTTGCCGCACAGCTGCGCCTCTTAGTTTTCGTCAGCAGTTTGCGCTGGCGTGGGGTCAGCGTTGGCACGAGCAGGCTCTGAGCTCTGAGTGCGTCTTGCGGGAAGCTTTGCAACAGGGGCATGCCAACAGCCAAGTTTTTCAAAGCTGCGCGGACACGCGTGTCTTATTTGGTGCTTGGATGGCCAGAGCGACAGACATCCATTTGCTTTTCGTTGGCCTCCTAAGTGAGCCGCGATCTTCGGGACAGGTGGCCTAGCGGAACAAGTTACTGATTCATGCGTGTTTGAGTTGCAGTGTTCTGGGATCATGTCTTGAACCAACTCTGCAGTGAGTTGTTTCGCAGTTTTCGGTCCAGGAGGCCAGACTGTCAGGGATCGCAAATTTTCAGCCCCGCCGATAACCAAGAGGAGCATCAAGCGGGCCAAGGTGCAAAACCGAGAGCATGTTTCTCTTGGCATTTGGTCCTCCACGCATGATCTACCAGAAAACACGAGACTGAGGCGCTTCCAGCAGACATGGTCGTTCAGCGACATCGGCAAGGACGAATGAGACATGCCGGAGACTGTTGCTTCAACACGGAGTGCTTCCGCCCAAGCGCGAGAAGAAGAACTGCTGGCAGTGCGACAGTGTGTTGAAGCAATGCAGTTCTTCCAGCAGTTCCACAGGGATGCCTGGCGACGATGTCCTTCGTTGTCCAGAGTGCAAGACCAAGAGCAGGCGCGCTCTGGAGTTGAGCAACCAGTCTCTCGCACACGCGCCGTTCTGGAAGTCATCAACAAGAGGCTTTGAGGCGCGCTATGATGCATTTGTCAAAGTCGCCTTCTGCGTGGGTGTCAGGATGAATGTGGACACGATGATGCACGTCATCCCCTCCAAGGATTCCCCTGTGTCAGAGCGGATGATAGACCGTTTTACCCAACAATGTCGCATGGAACTCCACCAAGGGAGCATGCTGGTGCTGAAATGCGGGCGGGCAAGTGTTTGGCAGCCACAGAGATCAAAATCCGGAGGCCCGCCGGCCCCAGAGTCCAAGAAAGAGACTGTGCGAGCTCTGAAAGCGCGTGTGAACACCAAGACCTGCTTGGGCGCAAGCGATGCAGGGAAAGGCATCGCGCCTGGGCCGCATGTGGTCAGCACGTTTGTTGCAATCACAGTTTGTTTGAAGAGTACTGCTAATCGTGGGAAAGCCCGGTCCCCAGTTTTCACGTAAGGGAACTCATGTTGGGGGATTGTTTTTTCCCACGGAGAATGCGAACCAAACCTATGATCCATTCCTGCGTTCAGTTGTGATACAGGTGGCGGCGTTTCAGTCCTTGAACATGCAGACGGCTGTGGCAAGGCACCAGCTGGATGAGCTGACGCCAGTGAAAACGTACAAAGATGCAAGCAGGAACGCGGAGCAGCGAAAAACAGTTCGCAGGTTGGCCGTGTTGAAACGACCTGCCGCGAGAAAGCAGGCGCATAACCAGACACAAGAGAATGCATGGCTGGTAATCGGAGGAGACAACTCCGCCGAGTCAGAGTTTTCCCGTGCCAAAGGCATGATCAGAAGACAATCCCTTCATGGACGTGTAGGGCCAGCCGTGCTGCACATGAGCGTTCTTGCCGGCAAGCGACAGCTTGAGAAGCCGGGGCTTGAATCCGCTTTGGCCCAATACAGATCTAAGCGGGTCAGTTGCTTGGGCCACCGGCTGCATGATATTTTGGATCCGGCCAAAGATAGAGAGTGGCTGTTTCAGAGACGCCAGGTTTGTGCTTGCAACTGCGCAAGATGAGTTTGGATGTCCTGCTGTGCGGCTTTAGGTTCCCTGGGCGCACGTTTTCTTGATTTTGTGCCGAGTATGTTTGCTAGGCAACACTCATTTTGTCAGCGATTACGCATAGCTACATGATGCTTCTGAACTAGCCTTCCGCATTGCCAACCCACAAGTGACCTGTAAAAATGAATGAGTTCCAAGTGGTAGCCAAGGGCGCGCCCGTCGTTCGCGCGTTTACGCGACGACGGCGCGTGGTTGTTGCTGCTGCTGCTGCTGCTGTTGTTGTTGCTGTTGCTGTTGCTATTGCTGTTGCTGTTGCTGTTGTGGTTGTGGTTGTGGTTGTTGTTGTTGTTGTTGTTGTTGTTCTTGTTCTTGTTCTTGTTCTTGTTCTTGTTCTTGTTCTTGTTCTTGTTCTTGTTCTTGTTCTTGTTCTTTTTGTTGTTGTTGTTGTTGTTGTTGTGGTGGTGGTGGTGGTGGTGGGGTGGTGGTGGTTGTTGTGGTTGTTGTTGTTGTGGTGGTGGTGGTTATTGTTGTTGTTGTCGTTGTCGTTGTGGTGGTTGTGGTGGTTGTTGCTGTTGCTGTTGCGGTTGCGGTTGCGGTTGCGGTTGTTGTTGTTGTTGTTGTCGTTGTCGTTGTGGTGGTTGTGGTGGTTGTTGCTGTTGCTGTTGCGGTTGCGGTTGCGGTTGCGGTTGCGGTTGTTGTTTTTTTTGTCGTCGTCGTCGTCGTCGCTGCTGCTGCTGCTGCTGCTGCTGTTGTTGTTGTTGTTGTTGTTGTTGTTGTTGTTGTTGTTGTTGGTGGTGGTGGTGGTGGTGGTGGTTGTTGTTGGTCGTTGTTGGTTGTTGTTGGTTGTTGTTGGTTGTTGTTGGTTGTTGTTGGTTGTTGTTGGTGGTTGTTGGTTGTTGTTTGTTGTTGTGTTTTGTTGTGTGTTGTTTTTTGTTGTTGTTTGTTGTTGTTTGTTGTCGTTTGTTGTTGCTTGTTGTTTGTTGTTGTTGTTTGTTGTTGTTTGTTGTTGGTTGTTGTTGGTTGTTGTTGTTTGTTGTTGTTTGTTGTTGTGTGTTGTTGTTTGTTGTTGTTTGTTGTTGTTTGTTGTT
>CAUJNA010003333.1:512312-685151 GCA_963377175.1 Effrenium voratum
GTTGGTTGTTGGTTGTTGGTTGTGGGTTGTCGGTGTTGTTGTTGTTGTTGTTGTTGTTGTTGTTGTTGTTGTTGTTGTTGTTGTTGTTGTTGTTGTTGTTGTTGTTGTTGTTGTTGTTGTTGATGTTGTTGTTTTTGTTGTTGTTGTTGTTGTTGTTGTTGTTGTTGTTGTTGTTGTTGTTGTTGTTGTTGTTGTTTTTGTTGTTGTTGTTGTTGTTGCTGTTGCTGTTGCTGTTGCTGTTGCTGTTGCTGTTGCTGTTGCTGTTGCTGCTGCTGCTGCTGTTGTTGTTGTTGTTGTTGTTGGTGTTGGTGTTGTTGTTGTTGTTGTTGTTGTTGTTGGTTGTTGTTGGTTGTTGTTGCTTGTTGTTGATTGTTGTTGTTTGTTGTTGTTTGTTGTTGTTTTTTGTTGTTTGGTGTTTGTTTTTGTTGTTTGGTGTTTGTTGTTTGTTGGTTGTTGGTTGTTGGTTGTTGGTTGTTGGTTGTTGTTTGTTGGTTGTTGGTTGTTGGGTGTTGGTTGTGTGTTGTTGGTTGTTGGTTGTTGTTGTTTGTTGTTGTGGTTGTGGTTGTTGTGGTTGTTGTTGTTGCCGTTGTTGGTTGTTGGTTGTTGGTTGTGGTTGGGGTTGTGGTTGGGGTTGTGGTTGTGGTTGTGGTTGTTGTTGTTGTTTTTGTTTTTGTTGTTGCTGTTGTCGTTGTTGTTGTTGTTGTTGTTGTTGTTGTTGTTGTTGTTGTTGTTGTTGTTGTTGTTGTTGGTTGTTGTTGTTTGTTGTTGTTTGTTGTTGTTTGTTGTTGTTTGTTGTTGTTTGTTCTTGTTTGTTCTTGTTTGTTCTTGTTTGTTCTTGTTTGTTCTTGTTGTTGTTGTTGTTGTTGTTGTTGTTGTTGTTGTTGTTGCTGTTGCTGTTGCTGTTGCTGTTGCTGTTGCTGTTGCTGTTGCTGTTTTTGTTGTTGTTGTTGTTGCTGTTGCTGTTTTTGTTCCTGGCGCTGTTGCTGTTGCTGTTGCTGTTGCTGCCGCTGTTGCTGTTGCTGTTGTCGTCGTCGTCCTCGGCGTCGCCGTCTCAGTTTTTGCGTATATGTTTATGTTTGTTTTTGGTTATTTTCCGGCCTTTAGAAGCGCCAAGGGGCAAGGGGCAAAGTGTGGATGAACTTTTAGTGTCCGCGGCTTTTGGGGCATCCAAAGGTGTCATGTCTTGCGTCAGTTTGGTGAAACGTCGATGGATTCCAGTACTGTTTCGAGCAAAGGACACCTAGGCCCACATTGGAGTCACGGGGTGTGTACCTAGGTCCCACCCTTTTGTCCCTGGGGTATGCCCCTTTTAGGATTCGTACAAAGGAAACCTGAAAGGCGCCAAAGTGTGAGCCTTGCGAGGCTCTACTGATGGCACAGCGCCACCTGAAGCGCGGGCCTCACCTATGTCGAACCGGGGTGCTGCTGTTTCCTGTTTCACCTGGGGCTGAAACGATCCATGACGCTGAAACGACCTTTTCTGGGGATTCTGGAAAATTCAGCCTTTTTCGGGGCCTTCTTCTTTGACAGGAAATTTAAGTAAAGAGAAACGTTCCAGTCAAATTTCCTGTAGCAAGTGTCTTGAACAAAAAGGGGGCTCCCTGTATTGTTCCCGTTTCAGGAACGCCCATCAATTCTTAGGTGCTCCGGGTGAATGATGTGTGGCCTCGGACATATATGGGTGTGTCTTTTAATGAGAGATTGTTGTTACAGGGAAACCAATGGGAAACCACCTGGTTTGGGGGTTTCCAAATCTTTTTCACCAAGCCATATCTTGTTTTCTACTAGGCTCACCAACCTACGCAAAGATTCGCAGTGTAGTATGAGTTGCTTTCGCTGCAAGTGCCCAACGCTTAGAGAATACTATCCTTTTGGGCGGTGGTGGGAAATCAAAGAATAGGGTGCGCATGCTTCCATGTATTCGGGGCGTACACCGAGGGCGCGGCAGTTTCGAGTAGAACCTTAGCCGCTCGCTCCGGATGTCTGAGGCGCCTGCCAACCATATCCTCAGTGAGCACGGCTGACTCAAGTGCCGGGGCGCCCAGATGGCAGTTGATGCCGCTAGTGTCGACCCCACGTCAATCAACCCTGGGCCCCCACCCCCTATTATTATACTGGGGTTGATTAATATGGGGTCAACAGCATTACTTTTCCTAGAACTGATTCGGAGCTACAGGGGACCCAGCGCAAAAGACTAGCGGCGAATCGGCGCCGTTGAGAACCAACAGGGTCATGCTTTCTACATCCATTCAGCGGCCCCATGACGGCAATGTACAAACAATATTTTCAGTTAGGAACCCCAGTGCGGGTTTGCCATGGTTCCTCCTACCATTGCGACACAACGACCCAAATTCGGACTTGCCGCCTCCTGCCAGGTTTTATCCCTTTGCTGGATCCTCTCTCCAGCCAGTGTGCAATATTTATTTCGAGAGTTGCGGAATTTCGAGGCACAGAGTAAGGGCTCTTCCTATTGCTATTTAATTGGGGTCTATCACTGGGTTGATTCTGCATACTTCATGCTGGAATCTCCACGGTATCAAGACGCCTTAAGGGTAGCATGCCTGTATACATAATTAGGTGGTAACATATCCGGGAACATGTCAGGGGCACCTACCTGAAATATATCAACTTTGGACTTTAGGCACATACACACACGTAGAGTCTACCACGCAAGCTGATGGGGGAAAAGTTACGATGGTCATTTGGGGGCCGAAGGGATATTGATCAACCCCCTGTGGCCCCTGTGCCAATCGAACCAATTTGCCCCTTCTGATCGAGCGATAGGTGCAGGACAAGGCTCGGAGTGACGACGGGGACGGCTGGACACAAATCATTACCCTCGGGTGAAAATGGTTTATAGCCCGGATGCAGTGTGTTTTTGCATCCAAGGATACCTTGGTTCTTTTGGCGGGACTAGATATCATTTGGAGTGAGATGACTGACATGATGTAGCCGTTGCTTTCCCGTTTGCAATGATCTGGGCAAATACAACGAGGTTAATAACGGTCTTTTGCTGTGCATTCCGTATTTCCAGTTCGTGAATTCTTGTAATGTGCCCAGCAATGTGGACCAGAATTCAACACATATAGTTGGTTGGGGCAAAGGCTGCCCAGAATGAGTTATTGCTTGGTTGCTTGGTTGTGAATTCCAGTACATTGCCCATAGTCAGCTCGGGAGCCTCTAACCACAGTCACACCTAAAAAAGGGTTCAGAGATGCTCAGAGTCTTTTGCGTCTAGTGTCACTGGTCGCAATGATAGACAGATCGATTATGCGTCGGATTTTGGGATCCAAGCCGATTGGCTCTTTCCAGTTGCCCCATGCGTCCCTTGTTTCCTTTCTTCCCAGAAAGCTTTGGGGTGGATGGGCAGAGACAGAGGCAGTGGTTGGGAGCCGCGCTGTTCAATGGGGGGTAGGGCCAGTGCTCGAACGCTTGTTTCGCTGGAGATCTGGAATGGTGAACCCTTTCAGGATTGAAAGAGCCACAATGTCAACCCCGGATTCGTAAAAGGAGAGTGGTTCCCTCTTGTGAGTGATGACCCGGAAGGGGGACACGCCGCTATCAATCAACCAGGGGTTGATCAATCCGAGCCCAACATTAAGGATTCTTTTATTTGTGGGACCATGGCCATGGCTGCAGGAGTTTTGACCACGCATACTCACCTGAGCTGGCAGACAACTTGAATGTTTCTGTTGGTAGGCTTCGTCATCGAGTCCAGACCCATCAGGTTCTTTGGTTCGTTTTTTTCTGGCCGGATCGTGAATTCCGCAGACACTTCCATGAAAGAACTCATCATGTGGCATAGGCACAGCTTGGCAGCGATATTTGATTTGTTTGAGTTATGTGGGCAGCGCATCGCCGGAGCACGCACATAGCCCCTGAAAATAAGGTGGGAATGAGCTGGGATTTCCCGCTTCGGTGATATCGGGGATCCCCATCGCTTCTTTTTCACCGGGGAACCATCTTCTGCCGCTGCCACGCCCTTGCCAGACGTTGCCAGTGAAGAACACCTTCATTGACCTCGACATTGGCACCCCAAACAGAAAAGCGTTGGGGTGGCGGTCAACCGACAAGAGTGATGGTCCAGAGGAAAAGCGTTCGGGGGGGACGGCGGTCTACCAGAAATGCGTTGGAAATGGGTTTTTTGCTGAGGTCCCAACAACATGCCATGTTTCGAGTTTTCAAAGTCACCTGGTGTGCCGCCATGTTTTGAGCCGTATTAGACAAGCTAGCAGTGGCAAGACATTCGTCAGGTATGCCGAATGTGTCCCGAGAAAGGATTCGACGAAGGGACCTGGTTAAAAGCTTTTGTTGTCAGCACACACACACACACCCATATTATGAAGGCCTGTTAATTATAACACAATGAGGTTCTGGACCCCCAGAATCACCTTCTCAGCGCTTTACCAGTCATTCAGAGTTAACGAAACACACCAAAACCTGGGCCATTGTTCCAAACAGCGGAGTCGCACGATGTTGCGCGAGCTTGGTGCGACTAATAAGGGATGGCACCCAAGCCGACCCTGTGAACTAAACCTGACTGATTCAAACACCAAAGTGTACAACGTTTCAAACCTGGTATGTCAAATGGGGGGACGCAAAAATGGTGGTGTTCCTCTTGGTTTCCCTCTAAACAAAAGCGACATGGGTGCCCTTTTCAACACGCACACACTTGCTTGCTAGACTGCAACCCCACAGGCACACGTAAGCTCTTGGGCACGGGAGACTGAATCCGGGAAACTCCCCAATTGGGGACTCGAGTCCGAGCTCGGACTCCGATTCGACCGCGAGGTCCGCGGATCCGGTGCTCCAGTGCTTTCTGAGGGAAATGGTTAGGACTGATAAGTCGGCTACTCACTTCAATGCTATTGGTTGCAGGCTGTATTTGGGCAAAAACGGGCGTACCCATATGACCAAAAAACGGCAATATGGGGTAGCAGGTTGCTTGTAAGGCTGGATCCTTCTATTTTCAGCTTCTGGCAAAAAACACATATTCCCAACTTGCAAAGTTACACTTGTTTTGCAGCGGGTAATGGCCATTAAGCCAACACGGAACCCGTCAGAAGAGCCCAATCAAGGGGACTCTTTGTCTTCCAGGTCTCCATGAGTTCCTTGTTAGGGTAGAAATACTCTATTCCCCATAGAAGTAACCCAGAAATAACATCCACTGGGACATTGTGGATAGGGTGCCATCAGTACCTTCCAGCGGCGAAAACGGCGGATGTGGCTTGGATCTGAGGCAGGCCTCCCTCCCTGGACGAGTTCTTCAGCGAACGGCTCATCCGCTCGGCGCCGGGAAGTCAAATCGAGGCCTGCGGAATCCGGGTCAATATCGAGCACGGGGCTGGGCCAAGGGCGATCAGATCCCTTGGAGACAAGTTACGGACCTGGGTTTGTCTTGGTTGAAGCCCTTTTGTGTTTGTTTTTCTGGAGGGGGAACCAGACATTTTGGGAGAGAAGCAACCACATCCCTCAAGGTTTCATCCCAAGCCTTCTTTCGGAACCTCCTCCAAGAATGTTGTGGGCGGGGCCTTTGGTTTGGCTATGACTCTCTTAGGGCGAACTCCACTGACAGTCCACTTGTTTTGTGGGGCGGGGTGCAACCTTAAAAAACTAGACACGATCGGGTTGATCCGTGAAGTCCCAGTGTCAACGCAATGTGGACCTGGGGCAGAGAAAGCTGCAGGGTCGTTTTGATTGAACATACTGTGGGTGGACGAAATCCTGCACCACTTTGAAACCACGGGAAACCATTGTTTGTTGGTATTTACAGGGGAATCATCCTTCAGGGTTTCTTAGGTGGTGCAGGATTTCGTCCATCCACAGTAGGGCCTGTGGTTTTGTTACACTCCAATGTGTTGCCCTTCTACCAGGCCAAAAGGAAGCTGATGCCATCTGATGCCTTTTTTTTGAGAGGGGTCAGTCTCAGGTGGATGGTCCCAACAACTTATTTGGGTCAAAGACCGGTTGGGTAGGGAGGGTCATCGACCCCCAATATTTAGACAAGCCTCGTAAGGGTTTCTGTTTAGGGAACCATGACCATGGCGGGGTTGTCTTTTGCTTGGGGTGTTCCACATGATATGTTATTTTAATAATTATAAAATCCATCCCTAGAATCCATCCCTAGAATATTTGTCGGATTTCCATCCATACATACATACAGACATCCATGCCTCCCCGTCATAGACTTCCCCCATGTTTTCCTCTAGATTTTCCTTTTCAGCTAGTTTCAATTGCCGTTGGGCGATTTTGCTGCTGCAAAAATAACATGTCGCTAAAAGGTTTCCATATCCAGATTCAAGGGTCCACACAGTTGTCGTCCCTTTCGGGTGCCAAGTTTGGGCAAGCGTCCTCATGGTGTGATGTTTTAAGGTTTGAAAGATAGGGAGCCCTGATTGCCAAGGGTAGAACTCCGGTTTGCCTTTTTTTTCCCTTTGCAAGCCTCATAGTTTTTACCCGGGTCAAACCTAGAGCCAGCGGTTTGAGGTTGTATGCCCAAGAATGACTCAACATGTTAGGGTTTGCTTTGTATTTTTTGGGGGCGTTGGAGAAAGGCAAGATCAGACACCAAGGTTCAAGGAGCAACAAACGTCAAGCAACCAAACAATGTCAACCAATCAGATGGTCACCAGCGTTTCGGTTTCGCAGGATCTCCCCGAGGAGCCTCCGAAGGAGGCTCAAGATCCCCCGGTCCTTTGCTTGGCCCGGGTCCCGGGTCCAGGGATTCTTCGGTTGCATGGATTCCCTGGTTACCGATAGTTAGAGCACTGGGCTTTCCCGAATTTAGGGCTCTTGCAAGGGGTTCCCCTATGTTACGGTGTGTGTGCAAAGTTGACTCGAACAAACCAAGGCTTTAGAGAAGTCGGGCTCCCGCTTGGACCTTGCGCTTCGTTGTGAGAGGGAGGCCCAAAGCGAAAAACCTGAACGGCACGACTCGGCGTTGAGGCAAAGTGCAAGCACTTTCGAGAGTCGGCCAAACGCACCCGCCATCAATCCCGGACCAGTTCAACAGGCTTGTCTGCGGCCATTTCGCTCGCCTTTGGGACCCAAGCCACATGCTGAAGAAGTTGGTGAGCACGGCCTGCAGGTGCAGAGACGAAGGACCCAAATGGCTCGTCTTTGTTTCGGGGTACCCATGTCAATGTGTCTGTCGAGGGCACAAAGTTTGTCTTTGGCCCGCACTCGAGCCACATTCCTGATATCGTTGATTGCCTGTGGGCGTCAAGCGCATTTCCCCTGTCTTGAAACATCACCATTTGAGCAAGTTTGTGAGTTTCCTGTAATAATGTTTAAAAGGAAATATAGGCAGCCCTCTGCAAAAGTGGGGGTTAAAGTTTCCCTTCACTGGGATCAAGGGGGGAATGTAGGGAAGCATGCAACGGGGAGGGGTTGCAATTGAATTGTCGGTTGTTCTAATCAGAGAGCACCAGAGCCGACTCGCTTGAGTGGGTTGAGCTGTCCCTCAAAGACAACCAGCACCAAGGGTAGCTGAGCCATTCCTAAAGATGAACAACACTAGTTCGGGTAGAACATTGGTGAGCTGCACTTGTAGCGGCCGATGTTCTGCAAACTTGTACCCGATGCACCTGAAAAGGCCTATGGAAAAACCTGGTCCAATGAAAATGGGGTTTCTTCTGTGACCCCTTTTTGAGGTCTCCCCATCCCAGTTCACTGGATTCCCGGTCAACACGGGGGTTCTGTTTGCTACCGGGTTTTACGGGGCAAGTGGCAGGATCAGAACCCTTTGGGGGTGGAAAAGAGGGAACAGAGGGCACGGCATTCGTAGTCGGTGAGGCAGGCAGATAGACTGCAAGATATGCATTCCACACAGATGCAGTAACAGTGTCTGCTTCGGGTCTAAGGATCTGCGGTTTCATCAGAGCATATCTAAGTCATATCTATACATATCTTGCATTCGAAGGTTGAATATGAAACAGCATCTGCACATATTGTGTTTGACGTATTTTGGGGTGGACCAAGATATTGGACCCGACCTCAGGGAGTTTGTATGTGGCCCCAAGACTCAGCCGAGGCTAAGGCTCTCTCCTTCACAGGCGCGCTCTTAGAGACCGCCGCGCGCGAGCCGTGCTCCGATGAAAATCCAAGGCGAAGGCTCAAACATTAAGGTTCAGGTGAAAGGCTCCTGAGATGGGAGTGGATTGATGAAGCAGGAAAGAGCTGTTTGCCTTCGTCTTTGGGGCAAACCGGCACAGAAGAGGCACAGAAGAGAAGCACTGGCAAAATTCGGCAGAATTTCTGAAAAGCTTCTGATTCAAGTTGGTCGACGCTTCATGGGTTCCTGGCCATTCAACTCAACAGGTCCCTTTTTTCAGGGTCCGCTTCTGGCGGTGTTTTAAAAGGGCAACCTCCCATTTTAGAATCCCTACTTTCCAAGGCTCACCCATATTGGATGGAACTAGGAAGAGGGGCAGCATATAAACTATGCTGAAACACAGCCGTCGCGCAGAATTGGTGTAGCACTGTTGTTCAAGTTTGACTGCAGCACTGCATGGGCAAGCCTCAATTGGCTAACGGAGCGCGACAGTGAACAACCACTGGTCACTTTGGTTTCGATATTCGGTAGTTGGCCAATGTCCTCCCAAACATCCCCAAAACCAGTTCTTCAGTGGCACGCTTGTTCATGTTTGTTTGATGGGTTCCCCACCAGAAGGATAGTTAAGCCCCAAAAGTGGTTCCCTGTTGCTACCAGTCTCTGGACAACTCACGGTTAAAAGGGCCGTTGATTTCTTTGTTGCGTGGTCCGATTTGCCAAGGCCCTTAGGGCTCGCGTGCCGCACGGACTGCACAAGTTGATCAAGTCTGAATTGCAAGATTTGGAGCGGCTGCAACCGGGGGAGGCTTGTCAAAACTTGATTTGTTAAGCAGAATGTAGTCAGAAGTGAACTGTTTCCAGCCAGCTGTTGTTTATCGATTTTGAGAAAATCAACCCTCAAGACTATGAATGGAATTATGAAATTATTGTGGGCTAAAGCGTTAACCGTAGGTGGTCGCTTGTCTTGACTCTTAATAAGTATCCACTTGGGCCACCATTTTGGCTCAAGTGGACCTTTTGATCTTTTGTCTTGTGATTTGAAATCTTCCTTTCCCCTACTCTCAAAGCCATGTACGCCCCCGCCTACGCTGGTGCCGCGGTAGCAGAGGCCAAGGCTAAGGCAAAGGCCTCCATGGCAAAGTACCTGGCGAGCCTCGTGAAGAGGGAGGAAGAAGGATGGACCGTTTTGGCTGCTGAGGTCCCTCAGGCACCTGACGAGCGTTTCTTCTCCAGCGCAGATGAGCTGGAGCAGGCCCCCCTTATCCCGGCCAAGCGCAAGGCAGAGGATGAGCCGATGGAAGATGCAGCCCCTGGGGTGGCGCAGGTGCCGAAGGCCCTGACACGCCCCCCAGGGGCGTTCCTGGAGCTCCTGAACCCGCCGGAGGAGGACGTGCCCATGGAGGAGCTCCTGGCGAAGGACGAGAAGGAGCTGCCGATGCCCAGGTCCCCCTCGGCTGCAGCCCGCTTGGAGGAGGCCCGCCTGGATGCCCGGGCAGACGCCAAGTGGCAGAGGCGCCGGGAGCTGATGGCGAAGGTCAAGGAGCAGGCGTCCTCGGAGGAGGATGAGAACCCCGCAGCCCCCCCGCCGGGGGGGAGCGTGTTCACCAAGGCCCTCAAGGTCTCGGAGGGCCTCTACCAGTTCAGCGACGACCAGATGGCGGGCGACTTCCCTTGCTTCGATGCGACCACGGCCAAGGCTTCGCCGACTGCAGGCCAAGGACGTCCAGCGGCTCCTGCGAGGCTTTGAGGGCCCCCAACTCAAGCGGGGGGGCCTGGAGCGCGTTGTGGAGGCCTTCTACATCGCCAAGATGAAGTACGAGCATGAGGCCCGGCTCAGCACCCCGGGACAGCAGGTTGGCAAGCGCGCTGGCTTGGGGTACGGGGGCCTGGAGAACCGCCCCCTGGGCAAGGTGCCCACATCCTGGATCTGCCCCTGCTGCACCATGCCCTGGGTGAAGAAGGGCGCCACGAAGTGCATGGGGTGCGGCAAGAAGACGGAGCCCATTGACACGGCGACCAACTCGGCCACCCTGGAGATGGCGGGCACGCATTGGCAGTTGACGGTGGATGACCAGGGCAATGCGGTCTGGACGGCGGCCCGGTCCGCGGGTGCCGAAGGCCCTGACACGGACCGGGCCCGCGACCTCAAGCTCAGTGCCTCGGTGGACGTCAGCGAGCTGGCCACCGACCCGATGGCCTGCGAGAACCCGGACCAGGCCAGCTTCTCGGACTTCGTCCCCTCCTCGGTCCGGGCGGTGATCAGGAACTGCCCCATGGAGCTGGACGAGGAGTTTCTGACGGCCCCACCGGGGGAGAGGCCCCCATTGCCAGGCGACAAGGAAGAGGGCCAGGAATGCAGAGCCTTCCACCCGTCTGCGGTGAAGGCCTTCAAGATTCAGACCCGGCTCAACGCCACCACCATCGCCCAGGAGGAGGCCAAGAAGGCGGACCAGGTGGAAGCGGTGGAGCGCTCCGCGGCGGTCCTCCACGAACTTCAAGGGGGGGCCATTGACGGAGGAGGTGATGGAGGCCTGCTCCTGAAGAACCTGGACTTGGACCTCTTCCGTGAGAAGCTGCTGGACAAGCTGGGTGCGGACTGGGGGAGACCCACACCGGAGCTCCTCCAGGCCCAGACCACTGCGGAGGAGGCGAAAGCGAAACACCAAGCCAGACAGGCGAAGGGCTCCCTCGAAACCAGAATGCTCGAGCCCATCGCGCCTCCCTTCAGTGCGTGGCCTAGTGAGGTCCGGGTCGCCATTGAGACTGGGGTCTTCGAGCCGACAACGGCATGGAGGGACTTCAGTATGGACGACCTCACATCCCTCACGGACTCCTACCTTGAGGCCAAGGCGGTCATCTCGCTGGGTAGGAATCCCTTCCCGGCGGCCCTCCTGTCAGATCTGCCGGACCTGACAGGGATCCCCATGCCAAAGGCGGGGGGCTCTGGTGCGGCGCGCCCAGGTGCCGAGGGCCCTGACAGGCCGCCCACCATCCCCCCAGCCTCGGGCTCTGGCGTGACGAGCTCAGGTGCCGAGGGCCCTGACAAGCCGTCCGCCACCCCGGTGGGCCTGGACACCAAGGACCCGGAGGTGCAGCTCTCGGTCCTGCGCTGGATGATGAGCAAACGGGTCGGAGAGGTCCGTATCTTTGCGGGCCGCTGGGTCCGACGACCGGGCCCGGTACACGTCCCGGATTGGGCGAAAAACCTCACCAAGGTGAATCCGGAGGCGTTGGAGAAGGGTACGCATCCCAGGAACCACCAGGTGGGTGGACTCCCCTGGGCCAGGTACTCCGTTGATGAGTTGCACCAGCAGGCGAAGGCGGGGGACCGACCCTACCCTGGGGACCTGCGATCCATCTTTTGGGCTGCCCCCCACGATCCGGATGAGGACTTCCACTGGACGCGCCAGATCTCGTCCTGGACACTCCCAGGCCTACTGGGGATGTTCGGGCACAGCTACACCCTGCGCCAGCTCTGGGGAGTCTGGGAGTCTCTGCCACTGCTGCAGGGCCCTAGGCAGCGGGGCCCGAAAAACAAGGCCCAGAATCAGACCCGCCTGGAGGGCCTGAAGGAGGACGCGCGGTGCTTCCTGAAGGAGGAGGGCCTTCCGTTTCGTCTACCGGGCCATGGGCAAGGTCCTCGCGGCCCGGGCCTTCCTCACGGACACCCCGGCGGAGGTGATGCAGCTCCCGGTCCAGGACGTGGCGGACTCCAAGGAGCAGATGATCCTGCGGGCGGTATGCGACGAGCGCATCTCGGTCCCGGTGGAGAGCCTCCAGCAGTTCTCAGAGGTGTACAAGGCCCTCATGGACCGCATTGGAGGCCCGGGGGCCCTGGCGGAGGTGAAGGTCAACTGGCGCTGCAACACGAAGCAGTGGTGGGTCGGCGCAGTCCCCGACTCAGTGGCCCCCTCCATCTACCGCAAGCTCGGCTACACCAACGACATGATCAAGCTGATGGGCCTGGACCCCTCCGCCCCTGGGTGCCGGACAGGTGCCGATGGCCCTGACATCCGCCCCAGGGGAGGCGAGGGCGATGAGGGGATCGTTTACCCCCCCATCACGGCGGACAACGTCCACGGCGTGGTGGGTAAGGACTACCGGAAGAAGAACTATCCGGTGGAGATGAAGCATGTCTTCTGGGCGCACATGGAGTGTGGCCTGGTCCTGAGCTCCGTCACCCCGTGGGAACTCATCCCGAAGACAAAAGGGGAGACCCGGGGGGGCTACATGTGCAAGTATTGTAAGGGGTACTGGCGTGCCGGGGGAGGGGGCACCCGCCTCCTCCAGATCCGGGCCGGCAAGGCCATCTTGCAGCTGGTGTTGGACGAGCCGCCGGAGGGCCTCTACAACCGCTGGGTGAAGGAGCGGCTGGAGTACTACCGCCGGGTGGAGCCCTCGGCCCCGTTGCGGGACGTCTCCATCGTGGACCAGAAGGTGCCCAGGTTCAGATTCAGCCAGACCACCCAGACAGGCCACGTCTCCAATGCCATCTGGGAGCTGATTCTGCGGAATCCGGAGGCTGCTGCGCTCAAGCGCATCGATGACATCGCGAAGGGGGCCGCGTGATGATGCGGGACAACGCCATCTTCCGGCACACCATCCAGGACCGCGGCCATCCGGAACGGATGCGCAGCGCACCCCGGGAGGGGGGACAGCTGCCGAAGGCGCTGATATCCCCCCCCAGGGAACAGCGCAGGCCCAGACTTGCACCAGGCGAGGAAAATTGGCGCGGCTTGGGCTGATCCGGGGTGCGCCTTGGTTCCCCTCTCTTGTTTGGTTTTCCCTTTTCGGGGCGGCTCCCTGGGTCCCCCTTTTTCCCCCGTTTCCTCCGTTTCGGGGTTGACTTTCCGGGGTTTTGGGGGGCCCCCTGTTGTTTGGTTGGGGTTTGCACCTAGGGACTAGGCCCCCGGCTCGAGTGGATCATGATGATGTGGAGGCCCCGCCTCCCTTCCCCGTTTGGGACGACCTTCCTAGGGGCGCCAACCGCGCTCCAGTTGATTTTGCATGACCTTGGATTTGCACCAGTGCAGTCGGACGGGGAAATCCTCGTGGCGTGCTGCCTGGAATGGGTCAAAAAGGACAAGGTCGCCAACCCGGATGCGGTGGTCTTTGACCCGCGGCCGTGGACACGGATCGTGGGGCTGGCACCTGACGGCAACCACGTCCTGGTGGCCTCGGACACCTACAACTTGATCCTCGCGAGGATACTCGGCTCCCAACCACAACCGCTGGAGGAGGCGGATTTGGAGCTCGCTACTAAGACCCTGCAACAACTTCTGTTTCGTGCGGCAGGCGCCAGGCAATCGCACACCTATTCTCCACTGGAAATGGAACAGGCCATCCGGGACCGCGAAGAGTGGATCCTTTCCGGATCGATTGAGGCCCCGGATGTCCTGGCAGTGGCCAACAAGTGGCGGCATTGGAAACCAGGGAAGATCAAAACCCAATTGCCGACATCTCAGAGAGCGTTGGAACAACACTTGAGGGCCAGCCACCTCTTTGGTGATGCCCGGTTCCGTACCATCCGGGCACACTGCTTGGCCTATGAGGGCATGCGCAAGATCGGCTTCCAGAACCTCCCCTGGACGGCCGGCGACGTCCGGCACCTCATGAACCAGGCGGTCACGTTGGAGGTCACCCCGGCGAAGCTCCAGAAGTGGTGGGGCACTTTAAAGTGGCTCTCCATTAAACTCGGCATGCTCAACGTTGACGAACACAAACAACTCCTGGAGAAGCGGAAAGCCATCCAGGAGACGCTGGTGGACACCCAGGTCAAGCCACAGCGCAAGGCGGTGGTTCCGACCCGGGCAATTGTTTGGGCCCTGGAACAAGGGGCAGAAGGGGCCCCGCCGGAGAACCGGGTCCCGGAGCTGACCAAAGCAGTGGACAGGTACATCATGGCGATGGCCAGGTTCAACCTGGCCTGCAGTGCGCGCTTCAACGACGTGCAGCACACCTCGCCGCAGACGGTCAAGTCCACGAGCAACACCCTGGAGCTGCTGGCCTGGCAAACGAAGACCACGTCGGCAGTGGCCATCAAACGGAACCCGGTCCCGCTCATCGCCCCATTGTTCTCCTTCTCGGGGGCCAGATGGTGGATCCCCTTGGAGCGGTGGTGGAAGAGATTCAGGGCCTCGGAGGAGTTCCGCGAGATGGACTACCTGATCCCCACGATCAACAAGGACAGGACGGGCTTCATCCCCCGCCCAGGAACCCCAGACAGGTCCCTGAGGTGGCTCAAAGACGCCTTGGGGAAGCAGGGCGCGCCAGTCAAGGACGTGGCTGAACTCTCATGGTACTCCTTCCGGGTCTTCATGCCGGATTTGGCATTCCAGGCGCACATACCGAGGGACCAGCGCCAGTACCTGGGAAACTGGTTCAAGGAGTCCACGGCGGATGTCTACACCCGGGAGAAGCGACACGTGGTGTGCTCCATCTGGGACCAGGTCCTCCAGAAGCTCCCGTCCATGCAACTCGAGGCAGGAAGGGCGGTCCGAGTCGACCTCGGACATGAGGACTGGGAGGACAAGGTGGAGTGCCCGGCCTCACCGAAGGCCTTGTTCAAGGAAGTCCCGGACACACCGCCCTCGAATGCCAGCTGGGATGTGATCCCCGCCAACAAGCCGGCCATCACCAAGATGGCTGCGGATGAGGTGCCCCCGCCTCGGGGTCCACTGACGGTGGTAGCCACCACGGCCCGAAAGGGTCCCACCAAAGCTTACAGCATGCACCTACTGGACACAGATGGAGTCACAGTGGGGTGCGGCTGGAGGCCGGGACCGCTCAAGATTTCGGAGCTGGCGGAGCAGGACTTCCATGCTGAGCCGGAGGTGTACCTGGGATGCACCAGATGTTTCCGGCATTTCACCTTCCCGAACACGTGGATGGCCGTGGAGCCCTACGCAGCACAGGACTCCGAGGCCTCCATCTCCCTCTCCTCGGACACCGACGAGAGCGTGGACACTCAGTCGGACAAGGAGGCGGTCGTCCTCCCGGAAATTGAGTGAGGGGTGGATAGCGCAGGTGCCGAGGGCCCTGACACGCTTCCCCCCATGCCTCAAGGCAAGGAGGCAGGGGGAGAGGGCGCAGGTGCCGAGGGCCCTGATACGCCCTCCCCGGCACCCCCCCAGGGGCCCAGCCCCGCGGCCAGCGGGGAGCGCAGGTGCCGAAGGCCCTGACACGCAACCCGAAGGGGCCTGGAGGGGGGGAGACACAGGTGCCGAGGGCCCTGAGATGTTCTCACCCCTATCCCAGGGGGCCAGTGCCCCGGGAACCAGGGGACACAGGTGCCGAGGGCCCTGAGATGTCCCCGGGCATCCCAGGCGGCGGATTGACGGGGTCCGCACCGGGTGGACCGCAGCCGGACCGCTGGACGCACAGGTGCCGAGGGCCCTGAAATGCGACAGCGGGACCACACGGCATACGTGGAGGGAGGACCTCCCCAACGACCAGCTCGTCCGTTGGTATTGGCAGCTGATGCGATCCGTCCGTTGGGGATGGCATCAATTCTACTCCCATCAGCTGCTGAGGGGAGCTGCCCAGTGGAGCTGGGCAATCCTCCCATTTTGGCACTAATCCTTATGCGGCGTAAAGGATGCACCGTTTCGCGATTAAGGTACCAGTAGCACCAATGTGGTGCTTTGAAGAGTCTGGGCTAAAGCGTTAACCGTAGGTGGTCGCTTGTCTTGACTCTTAATAAGTATCCACTTGGGCCACCATTTTGGCTCAAGTGGACCTTTTGATCTTTGTCTTGTGATTTGAAATCCCGCCCACCCACACCATGGCGGCGACACCAGATGAGTTGGTGGCACCACCACAGGAAGTTCCTGGAGTGTACACGGACGCAGTGGCTAAGCTCCACAAGACCGCCAGGAACCTCATGGTCCTCAAGGGCATCCCGTGGTTCATCCAAGCGACACTGTCGGATGAGGGCTTTGTCTCGATGGAGGACCTCGCGACCCGGTGGGACTCGCCCGACCGTGCAAGGGAGACGGCGCCGGGGGAGTTGGGCTTCGCCCCCAACAACCACCACTACACGGATGTGACCTCCCGGCTGATCGCGGCCCGCATGTTCCAGGTGGTTCACGCGGCTCAACGATCCATGGGAGTTGGGGCGCATGCAACAGCGGGACCCGGGCCACACACGCCCGGGGACACCGCCCCGAATCTCACGGTCTCGTGCGAACGGGGACAGCTGGAGAGGGTTTGGGAGGAGAAGACCAAGCTCACCAAACCCAAGCTGGCCCTTCAAGGAAGCGACCAGCTGGTGAAGCGCCAGTTCAAGCTCTGCGCAGGAGGCGAGATCGGTTTCATCCCCATGAAATACCTGGTAAGCGCACTCCCGGAGCCAGGAGAACGGCCATGGAAGACCACTAAGAAGAGCACGGTTGATGGCTGGGACCGGGAGGATGAGGTGGAAGAGCGGGGCGAGCCCAAAACTCGCCACCAGCTCGAGAGGATGCACGCGGTGTTCCGCAACACCCTCCTCATGTGCGTCCTCTCGTTCCCGCAGTTCGGCCAGTTCGACATCACCCGGGAGGACTTGGAGAGCTGGTACGAGTGGTTCTATGGTGAGGACATCGGGGGCCGTTTTCCCCCGCCAGAGGACCACGTCCTGGCAATTGCCGAACGCAACGCATGGCGAAAGATTCACGAGAAGATGCATGAGGGCAACACCCTCAAGGCGGCCATGCTGTCGGTCAGGCAGGACACATTGTTCTGGACACGTGAGGTCTATGAGAAGATCAAGACCTTTTCCAGGGGCCGCCCATCAACCAGGACATCCATGGACTACGCACCACCTCAGAAGGGCAAGAACAAGTCCAAGGGCAAGGGGAAGTCCAAGGGCAAGCCTGGGAACAAAGGGAAGGGTAAGACCCCCCACCTGAACAATCAGGCGTCCCGGGGCGGTAACAAGCAGGCAGCCACCGACCCGAAAGGGAACCAGTTCTGTAACAACTGGATGCGCGGGCGCTGCCCGGGCAACTGCGGCCGCACCCACAAGTGCAACCTCATCCTGGCAATGGGCCGCATCTGCCTGGGGGACCACCTCCCGCAGGACTGCCCGGGTTGACTAGGGGCGCTGACCCCTACCCCCCGGGAGGCCTCAGGTGCCGAGGGCCCTGATAAGGCCCGGGGGGCGAGAAGGGGCGCAAACGCCCCAAGCAGGCACAGAAGCCCCCTCCTGCAGGTGCCGAGGGCCCTGACACAGGGGGGGGACAGGCCAGGTGGCGGCCATCCTCGGCGGAACAAGGATGGGGACGGCAGAACCAGCGTGCACAACGCCCTCGCCGTGATCAGAACAGCCACACAACCGGCACAACGGCGGCGCCTCAGTCCCGAGCCACAGGTGCCGAGGGCCCTGATATGGCGGGGACGGGACGGTTCCCCGCAGGTGCCGAGGGCCCTGACACGGGGGGCCGCACCCAGAAGGCCCGAGTGCCGGATGACTGGCAGCACACCGCAACGCCAAGGGACACTCCCAGGAAGCAGCCGATCCCACTTCCGGCGCCCAACATCATCAAGCAGGACCCGGTGGTTTTCCACAAGAGCTCGGTGGGGCTGAATGAAGGGGGCCAACGCCTTTCAGCTACCCCCCTGACAAGTCCAACGGAGCCGTCACCGGGATTGGACATCTTCCCGTGGATGGAGAACATCCCTGAGCGTCTGGTACAGCGGCTGAGATGGACACAGGGCACATCGCCCAAAGTTCCATCCAGTGGGCCCATCATTGTCCTGCTCTATGCAGGCAAGGAAGACCCAACTTCCTTGGACAGCTGTCTTCATGCCAACTACCCACACCTTTCCAGCATGGTGGTGGCGGTAGACATCCTACGGTCTGGACCAAAAGGGGACCACGATATGCTCCAACCCAAGCTGTATGGAGCTCTTTGCACGGCAGCAAAGCAGGGCCGAGTGGTCTTCATTGGAGGAGGACCCAACTGCAGGACATGGTCCATCCTGCGCCACATACCAAAACCGGGGGCTCCCACCCCGGTGCGAGGGCGCACTCCAGAGACACTTTGGGGCCTTCCACACCTGGACCAGGCCGCCCAGACTCAACTTGATGATGACAGCATCCTCATTCTGAGACAGATGTACATCACCAGCCTGGCAAGGGCCTCACGAGCGGCGGTTTCTCTGCCAGGGCCCAGGTCCTTCCTGGAACACCCGGAGGACCCAGTGGTGAGCAGCTCGCTGCCCAAAGCCAAGGAATGCTCATCCTTCTGGATCACAGAGGAGGGGCAGCTTTGGATGGAGGAGAACTCCTTGACAGCAATCTCCTTCGACCAGTGCCGCCTGGGCCAGCTGGTCAAGAAGGCCACTACGCTGGCCACGGATCTCCCGATCCAGGACTGGGATCAAATGCGGTGCACGCATCAGTCACATGTGGGCACCAACGAGTCCTCGACTCTTAGCAGATACCCTTGGGATATGATGGCAGGCCTGGCCAAAGCCATCGCTGTGTCACTCGCAGCGCCGGGGCACATCCGGATCCCCTCACAATTTCCGGGAAACCCCAAGGAACCACCTAAGGGGCGGGGGTCGGACCCCCCGGAAGGCCATTCCCCCCGGGGAAAACGGGGGCCCAGTCAAGGAGGCGGTCCCTCCTCATCACACCAGGGCTCAAAGCCCGGAGGCAAGAACGCCCCGAAGCCCCGCCTGCACGGGCAGTTCCACCCTGAGGCAGACACCGTAAGCCCTCGTGGAACAATGAACCCAGACTTCCCATCTCCCATGCCCCCGATGGCCGGAGATGCGGAACAACTGGGGAAGGAGGGACAGGGGGACCAGGTCCTGGACCGCCCCGAATGCCTGCCCGCTTTCAGGGTCCCACACCTCACTGACCGGGTGGCGATTGTCCAATTGGGTTTCCGCTCACGCCCCCTGAGGGATGGGGGGGGAAAACCTTCCCCAGGGAGGCTCAACCCCCCTTTTCGGAGAATTTCCCCATTGGCTACTTTGGGCGCCCTGATCATGACCCTTACCCGGCCCTGGATTGACAAGGTCCGAATGTCCCTGGCATCAGGTGCCACCACACACCCCTTCCAGGAAGCCGACCTCGAGGAGCTGCGGGCTATCCTAGGACCGAGGCACCTCCATGAACGATGCCCAGGACAACCCTTCCTCCTGGACTTAGTGTCGCACTTGGCATCCCTTTCAGGTGACCCTGATTGGGAGTTCCCCCTAACACTGAAAGAGGGGGTCCCCTTGGGAGTCTCGGACCCTACCTTGACCTCCCCGGGAGTTTGGCCCACTAAGGAGGAGCTTAAGGGAGAAGCCTGGCTGGGGGAAGATCCCCCCCCGCCAGTGGCTCATGATAACTACCCAACGGCTGAACTCTTTGCCAAGGAAATCGAATCAACCTTTTACGAGGAACGAGCCTTGGACATGGTGGACGGGCCCTTCACTCGCTCCGAGGCGGCAGAGAGGTGCCGCTGCAAACCGGAGGAACTTTGCCCGGGCCCCCTTGCAGGGATTGATGAGTCGGACAAGATCAGGACGATCTATGATGGCTCAAAAGGGGGAGCAAACGCACACATCCAGGCTCACACGGAGGAGAAGACCACCGCACCGATGGTTGGAGACTGCCTCCATGCCATCCACTGGCTCAGGACAGCGGCGGACCATCCTCATCTACTCCATCCTCGGGCACTGATGAGGAACCTCGGGATGTTCACCAGCCGGTGCAGGGGCAGTCCCCAGGTGCCGAGGGCCCTGAGAGGGACCCCCACAGCACCAGCCTGCCCCCAGGTGCCGAGGGCCCTGATAGGGGCAGGCGGATGATGGAGACCTCCGGCGGCCTGGACGTCTCTCCGCGGTCAACACCCTCAGGGAAGGGGCCACTCCCAGGTGCCGAGGGCCCTGATAGGAGGGCCCCATTCCCCCCAACCCCCCCAGGCACGGAACGCCCTGGGGGGAGCAGGGGGGAACCCCTGACGTGGCAGCCGCCGACACAGGGGGAAACCTTCATCATCCTCAAGGCGGATGTCACCAAGGCCCACAGGCGCATAAAAGTGCTCCAGAAAGACTGGAAATACCAGGTGGCCTGCATCCAGAACCGGTGGTGGGTCAATAGAGTGGGCACGTACGGCATGGCCTCGGCACAACTGTACTGGGGAAGAAAGGCATCCTTGGTGCTCAGACTCTTGTACTACATCTTCCCTCAGGTGGACTGGCACTTAGTTTTTGTGGACGACTACTGCTGGGTCCTCAGATGCAGCAGGGCGGACTGGGACGCCACAGCCATCCTGGCCACTCTTCTGGCGCTGGGAGTCCCGCTTTCTTGGAAGAAGACGGCGCTCTCCCCGGTCAATACCTGGTTGGGATTCGTGGTGGACCCAATCACGCCCTGTGTGCTGCTGGCTCCAGTC
The DNA here is from genome assembly GCA_963377175.1 of Effrenium voratum. Classification (NCBI taxonomy): domain Eukaryota; class Dinophyceae; order Suessiales; family Symbiodiniaceae; genus Effrenium; species Effrenium voratum. The sequence continues at coordinate 532,743 of CAUJNA010003333.1, forward strand.
AAGCACGTCATAATCCTGGCCACTCTCAAACGGCTGGCCCAGGGGGACATCTTTACCAGCAAGGAGGTGGAACAAGCCCTGGGCCGGATTCAATGGGCTACTTCGGCGTGTCCATTGACGAAACCTTTCCTCCAGCCCTTTTGGAGCTGGAAGAAGGCCTGCACCACTTCGGGCAGGCCACCGAAGCTGGTTCGTGCTCTGGCCATCCTTCTGGGGAAGCTCTTCAACCAGAGGTTCCCACTGGCATCTCCATTTGCTCCCACACTTCCATGGACGGGGGCATCTGATGCGGGAGCTGGCAAACAGGCGGACCATGCATGGGTTGGTGGTTGGTGCTCGGACGTGCCCAACCCCGACAAGTCCCGAGTGAAGTGGTTCCAACACAGAATCACACCGGAGGGCGAGCCGTGGGCCTTCACTACTGGGGACCCGCAGCGGGCGATAGCGGCCTTGGAGCTCTTCGGCCTCCTCCTTTTGGTGAGGGCTGTTCTGCTTTGTGCAGCCGGCTCGGCTTCTCACACTAGGATTCTGGTTGCTAGTGATAACCAGGGAAACGTTTTCTCCCTGCTTAACGATTCCACTCGCAGGATGCCCAATGCGGCCATCCTCATGGAAATTGTGTTAACACTGCATGACCACCAGGTCATGTTAGGACCGTCGCATGTGAAGCGCGACTTTAACACATGGGCGGATGAACTTACTCATCCGGACCCGCAATTTCCGACTGAGAACCGGGTCTTCCCCTCAGTCGAAAGCGAATTGATCAAGCTGATCTTCGCTACTTTCCTTCCTCACCCATGATGCCGGGAGGGCATCCGGTGAGGTGGGAGGATTCCTCCCTCGCTGTGGGAGTGGCATCAATTCTACTCCCATCAGCTGCTGAGGGGAGCTGCCCAGTGGAGCTGGGCAATCCTCCCATTTTGGCACTAATCCTTATGCGGCGTAAAGGATGCACCGTTTCGCGATTAAGGTACCAGTAGCACCAATGTGGTGCTTTGAAGAGTCATAGTTATGTTGTAGTTGGAAAGTAGTGGTTTTCCAGTTTTTGGATTTTGGAGAGGCAGGCAGACGGCCGGTTTTGATCAGGGGGGTTCTGGCGGAGATGTGCCAGAAATGGATTAGCCAGTTTTTGGCCAAACCTTGGGCGTTTCGGCTGGCAGTCATTGGGACAAATGCTCATTTTTGCATCAAGGGGCTTATTATTCATGAGTTTCTCCAGTGTTACTCAACTCACTGTTTGGTGTTAGTTTCGCTTTCTCGATGTTCCCAGTTCTTGTTTATCTTCTTCTTTGTTTAGTTTTCCGGTGTTTCCCGGGTGTCGTTTGTCGCTTTTTTCCGATATGTTTGGTTTCTTTTCTTCGGTGATTCAGTCATGCCGTTGCTGTCCCGTTTTGTTGCTTTTGTTTAAGCCGCATATGTTGCCTTGCTGGTGCTCAGAAGGGAATGAGAATTGGAATGACCCGCATCTAAACCATCCCTTGCTGGTGGTTTCCTTTTTGCGGGGACCAAAGCCTGGGCTCCTTCCATTTTTTCATTCCCTACTTCTATGTTCGGCACCGATCCATGGTTGTTGTTGTGAAACATTCTTCATTTTGGCTTATTGTGGTTTAGTGGGAAGTCCCCACTTAACTGCTAAAACATATATAAATATATTAATATATATATATATATATATTTGGGCTCCCCTTCCAACGTCAACCAAGGATCGCAAGCTGCCGCTGTTCCCAGCGTTCGTCACGCTTCGGCTCCTTGACGCCAGGCCCAGCGAGGAAGCCCAGCTACAGCCTCGGCTCCGAAGGCGCGGGCCTCGGGCCTGGGGCGTTTTGCCGCGCCAGTGGAGTGGAGGTGTTGGAGAGTTGCCCTCCCTCCCACTGACATGGCACCCAGGGGGTCACTTCAAAAGGAAACTGATCTTCCTTCTGCCCTTAGGTTGGTACCTCAACTGCCACTTGTTCGAACATGTGGGGTGGCTGATGTTTTTTGGGATTGCACCCATGTTGGGCTTGGTTTTAAGGGGAAACCTGAAGGATAAAATGAATGGTTGGGGTGCCATCAGAAAAATGATGTAGACAACCACTGCAGCGATTGGGAGGGTCCACGCTGGACAAAACGAGGAGAGAGGCCAATTTTTCCCCCGCCGCCATGTTTCAGCAAGCGGGCTTTCTCCCCAAAAAAGACCTCCCGTCTCAGCGGGCGTTGTTTGCTGGGATGGGTCCGGTTCTTGGGCTGAATCATGAGAGCAGGTGCCCGCAGCCCAGGCGTCCGATTTTGATGCACTGACGAAAATCCTGCACCACCGCCGTTCAGAGACCCTGGTTGAGGATTCGATTCCCCCGGTAAATGCCAACGAACAATGGTTTCAACCATGATTTTCAAGTGGTGCGAAATGGATTTTGTCCATCCACCGCATGATGGAGAAAAAGAAGCCGCAAGCCAAACCGTAAACTAGCAGGAAGCTGATGAAAAGGTTGCTCCAAGCCGTTACGAGATGATCAAGTCAGTGTAGATGATTAGTGAATGGTTTCCTTCAGGTTTCCTTTCCTTTTTGCGGAACAAGCCCTCGGAGGAGTCGGGTGGCCTTGTGTGAGCTGTTCGGGTGGATCTTCCTTCAAAGTTTACAAACATATAGAGAATTTAGACAGCAGGCGTAAACGTTGGTAAGAGAGCCATGACCATTTCCTTTTGTACACACAAGTCTGAGAGGCTACCAATTAGCAAGCTTGTCCCATGATCATGACCTGAACTGGTTGGATTGGGTTGAACATGGTCAAAGTTCCCGTTCTTTTCTGGTTACTAAGGATGGTTACGGACCCCAAATGAAAGACAACCATGATGGGCTTGCTGCAAACGGAGCATGACCATGCCCCCTTTGACCAGGGCACGTATGAGTACATAACGGAGGGGACACGTCGATGTGTGCGTATTTGCAGCATCGTGCATGTTCCCGGCCTAGTTAGGAATCCTATGTGAATCATCCGACTAAGGCGCCCTGTTGACAACTGTTGAGTTGGCAAACTAGCTGACTCATGTTTCTCATCTTTTGCTTGAAGCATGGCTTGTTCATTTGAGTCATGGTCGAAGAAAATCTAGCTATTTCTGTCCATCAACTTAGCAGGTCAGATAAGGCAAACAAGCGAGGACACGTTACATACTTGTGCCAATCCGATCTTTCAACCTTTTGGTTACCCTTGTTTGATCATGTTGAGTCTGTTCGTTTTGTTTTTGCTGTTTGTAAAGATTCCACACGGTGATCACCTTCTTCCCGGTTCTAGCCCCGTTTGGCAATGTTGGCAGCGGACTATACTATGAACCCATGGTAATGTTCGGCCAAGTCTGGCTGAACTCCCTTGTCGAGCCATTGAATGTTGTATGAGCTGACTTGAATTTCCTACAGACGCCCCTGTTTCGCTGAGATGTTCAACTTGAACTGACCGTTGATTTTAGGGCCAGGTTCTCCGTCAATTACTAAAGCGGATCTCAAGAAAGTGATCAATTGAAGTGATCAAGTAGTAAATCATCTTAGACTCTTCCACAAAGCACCGCCGGCTGGCCAGTACCTTACCTCACGGCAAGCGCGTGGACGAGGAACCCGTGGAGTTGATCATGACTTTGGGCGGCGAAGCAAGCAGGGCGCTTCTGCGCCAGTTCGGCATCAACCCCAAAAATAAAGCCGATGCTTGACCTGAGCTTCCTGCTTCCTGAGTTGTTTGTGGCACTGGCAGCGACTTGTTGGAAGCACAGACCAGGGCCTTGCCTCGAAGTGCCAGCAAGCGCGCTCTTGTCATGGACGAGACCGTGTGGCACCCAACGTTCGACCTCATCGCAGGCTTGCGCGGACCACATGGGAATCATCGGTGGTGCTCTGAGCGCAGCAGAAGATGACAGCCTTCTCGCTAAGATGGGCAGCAACATACTGCAAGCCGACAAACTTGCGCGCGTGGGTTTGGGCTGTGCCCTCAGTACTGAGAGGCATTTTTCCCCACCTTAGGTGTTAATGTAATTTGGCATTGGGAAATTCCAGGGCTTACCCACCAGTTTGCCAGTTTGGGAAAACCCTGGTCTGGCTGGTTGAAGTGAACAGGAAACTTACGCCGTTTGATGGTCGAGTCACTAGAGAATTGCCTGTTTAAAGATGTTGTGGGCAAGTGTTTTTTTTTTTTTTTTTTTTTTTTTTTCGTTTGATCAAGGTTCTACTACTTCATACCCAAGTTTAGATGCTGAAAGTACCCCTTGTCGACTCGGGCTCTCGCCTTCAGAATTCAGGAAGCATCTCGGAGTCATCCATTTACAGGTCTGGTTAATCTATACTTGAAGTCCCCTTTGACGTCTCATTTGCTTTAGTTCCCATGCCCAAGCCCAAAGGGCCTGACAACCTCTTTCGGGCGCCGTTTTAGGCACTTGTTGCGTGTTTCCTCCATTGCGGGTGCCCTAGCAAAAGCTGGGCTTTGGTTGTAAGGCTTCAGACAAATGATTTCGGTGGCTTTCTGATGGCTTGTTGTGATGAATCGGGTGCTTAGTTGGTTTCCTTCATCTTACGTTGCATAACTCGGTTCCTGATGTCTTCTGGAGACTAGAGCTGCGCTTTTTTGATCTTGGGGCAAACAGGTTTGCGAGTCGGATCTTGCGCTGCTTAGAATGCCAGGCAACCACAGGGTACGTAACGGGTCCACAACCCCTTAACTTTCCCAATCCCAGGATGTTGAGGGATGTTGAAGTGTTCACACTGCCTGAGTGGTTATTGACTTCTTCGGCTTGTTTTACCACTTGCTTTGTGTTTGCTTGTATTTATCAGCTAACTCATGGTTTGGATTGGTTGGTTCTAGAGTCAATTGGGAGCCACCCCCCAATCCCAACGGCAAATCCAAACCGCAAGTACAGGGTAAGCTGAGGTTGACGCCTCCAGCTGTCACCCGCCCTTCGGGAAGCATTGTTGAGGGAGTCTGTTGCGAAACCAGAGTTGCCCGAAACAAACGGACCTCTTGATCCTTTGGTTTTTCTAGTTTGGGCCAGTTTAATCAGAGGTTCAGGCCAACCATTTGTTTCCACGCCCTTTTGGACCAGAAAGCAGTGCGTTCGCCCAATGCATTTGCCCTGTGAGGCCACAACGCCAAGGAATGCCACCCTTGTGCGTTCTACTGGAAGGAGCTGCGAGCTGCGTGCGCAACATTTCGAGTCCGAGCAGTCGTTGTCCACAACGATTTGAATGTGGACAGTGACTATGGGATATGACTATGGGAATTGTCCAAAAGCAGCAATTGTCCGCAATTTAGGGATATGACCATTACCTAGTTGCTTTTGGAATATGTTTGCTCCCCCTCTGCAGACCTCCGGTGGTGCAAGGTTGTTCCTTTGCCCTGGAAGGATTTTCTCTTGAAACAACAACTACCCGAAAGCCGTCCGATGGCCGCCACGGACCCGCTGGAGCACAAAGCATATCTCCCAGATTGGATTTGTTGTTTCACTTGCGAAGGCTGGATTGTTTGCGCACGGGGAAGTCCCTCTCATCCTGAACTTACCTTGTGCTTATCAGTCGATCTATGTCCTGAAACAAAACAACAACACTAAAAAACAACAAACAAACAAATCAGGCGCAGGATGGGCAGAGCGACAGCCTGCACACATGACTTTTGAAACATTGCAAAAATAATCAACGGCTCGAGCAAACCTGAAGCACATGCTGCAACAGCAACTCAGCCATTGAAGTGAAGTTCCGGGCTTCCGGGCATGAAAGGAAATCATATTGTGCTACGGAATATTCAGTGCCCTGAAGCCACCCCCTCTCCGCCCTTAAGGTAGGGATTCGACTGACGGGTCCATCTGCCAGGACAAGGGCTGCAGCAGCGGGGCGGAGTGTAATTTCTGCCACCTCTGTGGGCAAGGCCGGGCGGCGGGTGACGGGTTGGGGGGGGGCGGGATTTTCAGGGACTGTTTCAAGCAACCCTGGAGAACGCTGAGGAATTAGCTTCAGGTGATTTGCTGCTGTCTCCCAGTTTTTGGAGAAAACTTCGGAATGCATGATACAGCCTCAGGCGGTCTACAACCAAAAGCATGCGTTCAGGACCTGAGGCATTTCATGTCGATTGCTCGAGTCCCCCCTGTGGTTTGTAGGTGTGTTTTCACGTTGGTACTGTGCAGGTGAACATAGAACCTAAAGAAGGAGTTAGGGGAAGCTCTTGTTGGGGGGGCTATTTTAAGGGGTCCATGACTCACTGAGGAATCTGCCTTTTGGGGGAGATCTTTCGGTTCAATGAAACAACTCATTTTGGGCCCCATTTTGGGCCCTGGTTGAAAGTCCGTGTTAATCTAAAGTGAATTATTTGGAACGGAAGCTAAGGACCGTGGCCACGGCATCCATAAGGAGCAGCGCCCAGCCATAGGTTCTGCCTGGTTTCATCGAGATTGTAGAGCCTGTATAAACCTGAATGACCATGTTAAAAGCCCAAAGTTGATGGCTTAAACAATGAAACGGGTTCTGCCTAATTTGGTGGATGGCAGGTTGCAGGATGCTTTCTCATTTAGTCTAGTCATCGAAATTCACGAGTCCAAACCTATGGGGACAGTCGCGCAAAACACCTCACCCTAGAAAGATGCTGCCCTAGAGTTCTTGTCAAAAAAGCTGTGCAGTGGCTGTCCTGGTTCCATGACCATCCCTACCTCAAGTAAAAAAGTGCCGGTTGATCATGACTGTGTTGATTGCTCTTCCTTTGGCATCGGATGATTTTTCGGGAGTCAGCCACCATCGGCCTCCCAGGTGAGAAGAAGCGCCGGCAGAAAGAGAAGCGGATTGCCGGGCACTCGGACTGCTGAGCAAGCAGACGAAATCCATTTCGCATCACCTAAGAAACCCTGGAAGGATGATTCCCCTGTAAATACCAATCAACAATGGTTTCCCATGGATTCCAAGTGGGGCAGGATTTCGTCCACCCACAGTATGAAAAGCATAGTTTCACATTTCTGGTTGCCCAGAATTGAAACGTGAGGTTCCCAGCCCTTTCCGCCACCTTAGACATCACACCCCGCTTAAAATTGACCTGTGGCTTGCCGAAACCAGCCTGGGCAGCAAGGTTGCAGGGTTCCCTATGGGTATCAGTATGTGCAGAACACCTTTTATGGGTATGCCTCAAATAGAGCGACCCCAACAATGTGACTTTCCTTTTGGTTTCCCTTGCAAGCTGGAAAAACAGTCCTGTACGCTCGAAAACACACACACACACACACTCATATGAATGTGTGTGTGTGTGTGTGTGTGTGTGTGTGTGTGTGTGTGTGTGTGTGTGTGTGTGTGTGTGTGTGTGTGTGTGTGTGTGTGTGTGTGTGTGTGTGTGTGTGTGTGTGTGTGTGTGTGTGTGTGTGTGTTTTGGAGCAAAGGGGATACCCCCCATTCATTGCGGGCCCCCCTATTTCGCCACATGCGATCTACCGCAAAAAATCCGGCGAGGTGTGGCGAAGCCTGGACCGCGTGCGCCAGGCCTTCACCGGCAGGAGAGGATGAGGGCGAATCCGAAAACGGGAAAGCGGTAGCAGGGGAGAAACCGGCTCCGGTCTCGGGTCTCCAGCAGAATTGTGTTATGTAGGGTTGGTAGGGTTGACGAAACCTTTAGGGACTTCTAGGCAAGATGGGGCTATGGGGGTTGGGATAAGCCAAGGATAAGGCCTTAAGAAGGCCCTATCAAGGGGTTAATACGGGATGTCCCCCCTCCCCGAAGCCCCCCCCCTAGGGTCCATGAAACATGAAACTGAATCTGAAATTATGTGTTTCAGTACCCCCAGATTTGCGCCAAGTTGTGTTTGCCGTCGTTCGGACATCTAGCAAAGAAAAGGTGGCCATTAAACTGAAGGTCGGGGAAACCAGTTCAAACCCACCAAAAAGCTACATTCAGAAAGGAGAATCCCTGAGTTAACAGACGAGTGGCGATATGAATCAATCGATGCGCACGCCGTAGTGGGCCTTGGAATTCTTTGGCCATGTGGGTCGGTAACTTTGGGTTCGGCCAATATGGTTTGTCTAGGGGGGGTGGTCTCAAAGCAGTGCTCCTCTAACATGCTTTGTTTCCTTTGGGTTTTCCTTGAAAAGCCATTTTTGACAAGCCCTCATATGCTCTCCACGTATCCGCTGGTTGTAACTGGGCAGCGCGCGCATCCCAGGAGCTTGGGGCCAATCTCCTAGGTTCCTTTCATGAGGATAGGCACTGGGTTCCGTTTCTTGGCAATTGGGTTGGATCCTCAATTCACCTGAAGCTTTTTGGGACACGCGTGTTTTCTCACAAAGGTTCTGCTATTGCCCAGGGGGCAATAGCAGAACAGATTTGTTGATCCCAAGGTATACTCTTGTCCCATGGCTATTTTTCCGAAGATGGGAACCTCTAGGTTTAAGTTTTTGGGATAAACAGTCAGTACAACCCTTGTCAGACCTATACAAACTTCTGCCATGCCGGTAGAACCCACATTCAATGAGTGGGCGCTCAAGTGAGTAACCTCTGGGACTCTGGGTTTGCCTCTCAACGATTGTGCTTCCAAAAGGGTTCTTTGCCGTCCTTGGAAAACAGCCCAACAAAGTGTACCCTCACAAGCAAAGACAGTATTTTGGCTCTTGGTGCATATGGCTTTGGTTCTATAGGTGGATTCAAAAACCATGTCTCTTGCCAGGGAGACGGCTAGGTGTGTTCACAAACTTCAGATGCGAGTCAAACAATGAGAGCGTCTTCGGTGCGACGCGGAGACGTTTTGGAAGCTGACAGCACCCAGAGACCAAAATGAGTTTCGCTCATACTCTTCGTCACTTTTTTGGCAAGGGGATTAGTGGAAGTGAGATTGTCTGGTTTGCCCTGGGCGTAGCGGCAGGGAGGGGTGCGAGTGTTTGTTTGTTTGTTTGTTTGCCTCCGCAGGATGGACTAAAGCAATCCAGATGCCCGGGCCTGAAGTTGATCACTGAGGTGGTTTGAGGCGCAAGGCATGTCTCAGATGGTGGTCCTTGGGTTCGTCTCCAATATAGGCCCCAAGAATAGATTGGCGTTTCCGTTGGTTCCTTTTTTAAGCAGCCCCGAAACAAGCATGTTGCCCTCACCACACATTTGCATCTATTCGAAGAAACTGGGAGCACTTTGACCGGAATGTGAGCACGAGGATCAGACACTTGTGTATGGAGTGGGGAGGGTTTGGCCCGATTTTGTCAGTTGGGGATGGTCATGCAAGATGTCCCCATTGTTCTTGGTTGAGCTCACTTCTCAAGATCCTGACTGTTCACTTTCTGGAAAGGTTGCTTCCCGCTGCTTCTCGGTACCGTTAAATCAGAGAGTTGTCCGGTGCCCAATTTGAAGCGTTTGGGTAATCTAGCATAGCAGTGTTGCTCACTTTTCGTTTTGGCTGTACGCTTGGCCAAAACTTTCATGCATAGACACGGTACTTTGCAAGCCTCGCTTTGTCGTAAGCCCTAACAGAGTCGTTCCGGAAACTGGCAAGAATCAAGAGGCAACACCATATGTGCCGTGATCCAAGCACCCCTTTTGCTTGCACTTGACAACTTGGTAGGGCTGGTCATGGACTGCTTTCAGACAACAGCTACTAAGGGAGCCAAGGATCATGACATCCGGTTTTTGACGGTGCAGCAAGAAAGCCGGGCTACCCGAAAGCCTTCATTCACGGAACCAGAAAGCCCAGGTCAGCGTATGGTATGTTGAATAGAAGCGAACGTCACGAATATGTTCGACCCCAGCCATGGGGCATCCTTTCATTGGGAGCTCTTGGTTGAAATTGCTGAAGTTATATGCCTTACCCGGGCTCCTAGTGGTCCTTTTCATATTCCCTACTGAACGCAGGTCATATTGACATCATCAAAACAGCCCTTTTCCTTGAGCGCTCATCCCCTGGAACATGTTCTCTCGATCCAACAAGAAACGGACAGATGGCATCCTTCTTCCTTGGGCATCTCAGTTTGCCGTTGTCCTGTTATTTCCCTTCTTGCTGGATTTAAACATCACCTTCGCGGCCCATTTGAGGTGAGTTTCCCTTGGTACGGGTCATGTTTGAGAGGACATATTTTTTGGTATATGTGTTGAAATAGGGCATCCCCAAAAAAGTGGTTCTCCTTTTGGTTTGCTTTTAAACCAACCCACTCAAAGCACCCGTACAGGGGCCTGTGTTTGCCGCGGGCTGAAATCGGAGGCACCCCAGCGGTCCCGCAAGCGCAAAAGTCGCAACTGCGGAGGCGGGCAGAGGGGCCGCGAAAAAGGTGACTTCAAAATTGGTCAGGAGGGAAGTTCCGAAAATCAGGCAGCAACAAGGCTTGGGTACGCACCTGCTTCCTAGAATCATGTCATCTTCCGGGCTAGACTACATACATGAAGCATAGTCTGAAAATTGGCCCAGACCTCCAGTGGTGCCCTTTTCCCACGTTTGGTTTGAGGAGTGTCCCTTCAAAATCAACTACCAAAAACAGTGTTTCCCAGGGAAGTTGGCAAGTGGTTCCCCTTCTATATACATGGATCCGGAGCAGGAGTCTTTCTGGTTGAGAGGGGTGGTCCCCAAGCAGTGGACAACAGCCTGATGATGAACAGCTGCAAGCGACTGGGATCTTTGCATTGAATTGGGCGACTGTGGATTGGGAAGACCTGGTTTTTGGCACTGATGGATCGGGAGGAGCCTATTCTACCGAGCCCAGAGTCAGGGTGTGTGCTTGGGCAGTGGTGGCCTGCAGTGGTGGGCGCTGTTTCTGGCATTCTGACAGGGGGGCCTGACAAGCAAACAAAGCCTGGAAAAAGCTGTAAAGAAGAAGGCAGGCCAGTGACATTGCGCACCTGGATCTCTGGCTGCAGTGTGTACAGTTTGCTGGGAAGGGAGCTGCTGTATATAAGGTCAAAAGTCATTTACAACAGGAGGGATTTGAGGCCAGATTTGGCCAGTCTGACCTTTGGGCTTGGCATGCCAACGTTGCAGCTGATGACTTGTGTACTGAAAGAGCCAGAGATGCAGCCATGATAGAGCTGCTATAGTTGATTGGGTTGGAAGGGCTTGGAAGCTCAATGAGTATCTCATTTCCAGAGCCCAGGAGTGGCTTAGACTGAGAAGACAGGTCCCAGGCCTTGTAAGGCGGCCCTGCTGAGACAGGTTGAGACGAAAGCTGGAGGGCACTCTTGGGTGAGTGCAGGCAAAAGCTGGCTCTGCAGCAAGTGTGGGCAGCAGCTCAAAACAAGGGGCAGTCTTAGTGACATAGAAATGAAGGCTGCTGTGGTCTGCACAGGACAGGCAAGCAGCACTGTGTGGGAGGCAAGTGCACCATAAACACACTTTTGCACTGGTTAAACCAGGGAGGTGGAGATGTGTGTGCAACGAATTGTTTGTTGCTGGTGCAAGCCTAGGAGATAGCAGGAGCGGGCTAAGCCGAGCTTTGTGGGTAAAAAATGCCTATGGCCACTGTGGGTCTCGGGGAGTTTCTGAAAACTAGCGACTCATGACGGTTTGGTGTTTTCTCAAAGGGGGCCAAATTCTATTCGAGAAACCACACACCAGGGAGTCTTACACCTACACCAGGGTAGATGTGGCTGTGGGCCAAAGCCAATAGTACCATTTTGGGATAGGTGCACCACCCATTTTAGTCTATCTTAGTTGGGATTGGGATGCTTACTGGGGGTACGGGATTTTGACCCATGGCCATGTCGATGGCACGTTTCTCTTGATTTTGGTAAGTAGAGGGGATGACTAGGGGGGAATACCATTTGCTTTTACCCAGGAGCCCAGTGTACGCCTGTTCAGCTTGCGGCCAAAAGTTTAAACACATTTTGCCAGTCAACTCAGCAGGTTAAGTGGGAATGGCACTTCTGGGGAATTGATTTGTGGTGTTCCTGTGAATAAAATAGGCGGATTAGGAGTTGCTGCTTAGGCAGGGGGAATGTGATCAGAGGAATTACCAAGCGCTACACAAATCTGAGATGCTTGCCCTTTCACGAGTTGAACCGAGTTTCGAGCGAAAAGCTTGTTCTGGTCGCCAATCGGGTGGCCCTGGAACGAAGTTGTGGCCGCTGGGAATACGTTTTTCCCCTGCGGTCAACATTCATGGGCCAATTGCAGCAACCTCACAACAACTTGTTGCATCCTCACTCACAATGATGCAGGGTCTCCTTTTATTGGTACCAGATCAATCATTGTAGTTAGAGAAAAGGGGGACTCCGAACTGGGTTAGTCCAATCCCACGTGTGGATTGCGATTACACTCTGTCAAGCACTCTTGGGTGAATCCAGAGGCTCCTCCACAGCACTCCTAGAAATATTCCTTCAAAACTTGGGGTCTTCCCCAATCCGGGATCGCCGGTTTTTCCCAGAAATTTGAGGCTAGGTATACTCACTCCTTGGGTGTTGCCCTTATTCAATCTCCAGGTAACGCTTGGGGAACCATTTGAGCATTGTTTTATTGCGGCTTTCACATTCAGGCCTTTTTCCGGCATGAAAAAGCTTTCACAGAGAAAAGCAGCAGGGACGGAAGATCTTGGGACTTGGAGTTGACTATGACCCATGGCGCCAGGCTGGGACTGGAAGCGAATTCGCGATGCACTTGGCCAACACGGCTTCCCAATTCAGAGGAACCGATTGCTACAGTGAACGTTGGGTCAAGCCCGATAAATCGGACGAGATGTGTCACGGATGTGAGAAGGCAACATTTGGGCGAACCCCCATGTTAGAATTCAATCCAGGCATGTTGTGTTCATAAGACTAAGACTTATCAGGTGCAACCTCCTGAGTTTCTTGGCATAGCACCTGTTCAATCCGCTCTGAGCAATGCTAGCCTGTGCCAAAAGCATTTTGGAAGTCTTCGTGTTCGAGCCCTGATGTGTTTCGAGTTTGATTGCAAAGGGCTTGACGATTTCAATATCCGTTTGTAAAGCGTAGACTGCATTGGCCTCGTCTTTTGCCCGCGCCCAGTGCTGTGCATGCGCGATGGATGGTTTGTTGTTACTATTCATTATGATGGGAGAGGGGTGTGAAGCACACTGGGGCGTTGTTTGTTCCTCGTTGCGGAGGCGGTTCTTTCGTGTTGCCTTGGGATCTGGTACTCACTTTGCCAGTGTGTGGACTTTTAGCTCTGGATCGAACTGTTCAATAGACAAACAGTCTGGAGGTTTTAGCGAGTGCTTCCATCAAGAGGTGAGCTTTTGTGTTGCCTCCGAATCAGGTAGTTTTGAACGGGTGGTGTGGACGGTTGGTTGGGCTTGAATCCCTGGCGCTTGAGGTAAGTGCAGTTCACCCTGGCCACCAATCCAAAACGCCGAGGTTGCCTGGAGGCTAAATAGAACATATGTATTAATTTGCCTTGAACGAACCGAAAGAACACAAATACGTTGTTATTTGTTCAATCCCCCTATGTAGCATCCAGTCACCGGGTGGAAGCAGGCTTACCATATGACGAAGGGCTGTTACTACACGTTCCGTCCCCATACAGCTCCAGCCATGCAGCGGCAGGGGTACTACTTGCCTGACATCGCGGCTATTTGATGTCGCTAATGGGCCCTACTTTGCCAGTTAAGGTTGATCCCAAGCATTCTTTTCACCCATCGTCCTTTTGAGAAGCAGCTCAAAGTCCCAGGAATGGTCGGCATTTCGGCATTTTTTTTGTTGTGAAGGACGTGGCCATGTCAAGCACCGTTCATCGATTCGGGTGAAATTCCTTTCGGGAGGTACCTTGAGCTTGAGACGGGTTCATGTCCGCGCCAGTTTCCAGCACGTCACTTGGTCTACCGTGTACCCGTATCTCAGCTTCAAAGTCTGGCACAAGCCGAAGCTGACCCTTTGGTCGGACACGTTTGCCCGGTGCCAGGCCCACAAACTCTGGGACATGAGTGTGTTCCAACCTAACTTGTGTCAGAAGCAGAACTTAACCCGGAGAATTGAATGTTTATTTGGGGCAGTCACAGCCAGAAATTCAAGCGGCAAGACGCTCTTTGGTTTCTTTTCTTGGTTCTGGGTAGGTCCTTTAGTATACCGATTCGGGTTCAATTGCTACGCTTTGGGCCAACTTTCAGAGGTCGGAAAAGCGGGGCTGGACGTTTTCATATTGTTTTTTTAGGGAGGGGGTCAATTTCCAGTCCTACAAGCCATTGGAGGGCTGTTTTAGACCAGAGCGAAACCACATTTGGCCAGGGTTCCCCTATTTTGGAGGTAACGTGTTCCAGTTTTGCCCTCGGCTTGTAAGATGAAACACATGCCCGTTTGCACCCTCGGGAGTTCCTACCATTTTGCAGCTCAGCCCGTGCTCAACATGTTTAGATACCAGTTGTTTGAGCAACGATTGGTCCTTCAAGGCAAGCGCCGGAACAAAAGGAGACCACTCCTGGGAAACCATGTGGGTACTTGTCAAAACTCTAGGCCCGCTCCAGATGGTCGGTTTCGCATGGGTTTCCTTTGAAGTTTACCAGGATGTCGATGCAACTTTGCAAAGAGGTCCAGTCATGGGCCTGACTCAACAAGGGGTATCTCAATCCTCTTGCATTCCCATCCATTCCCGCAAGAAGTCCCGAGTTTCGACCAATTCTCGCACCGGCCACCTTCTTGGTCCGACCTGGGTGCACGCAGCCGTTGCATCCATCGGTTTCAGGTTTGGGGGCAATGAGGGCAGGCGTTTGGTTGAGCTCCCGACGAAGGTGCAATCCAAAAGGCTCCCTTCCTCTACTTTATGTTTGGTGGGCTTCTGACTAAAATTGTAGACCCCAACCGATCCCGGCTTCAAGCCAGTTTCAAGCCGGGGACCCGAAAGTTCAAAAGACTTGGAGACTAAAAGTGCAGCAAGTCTTGCTTGAAGCACTGTTTTGACTTCTATTTTGGGATTTAATTCATGTTGGCGGGGAATCAACACATTGGGGTAATTTCAGTGGGTAATCAAATCATGTGGAGAAGTACCTCTGGTTTTCAGCAAAATCACACTCGCCAAGTCGGCCGCTGTCGTTTTCTGGTTTCCCTGACTTACTATATATAGAGATAAACGCGTGCTCCATATGGATGCAGGGCTCCCTATTTCCGCTTCATCACATGTGAGCCTGATTGTCGGTGAGCTTCCAGCTTCCCTTTGGGGCGTGTGTAAAGGAGAAATCTATAGGAAGCCAGGTTTTTGTGTTCTCTTCTGCAAAAGGAGAACCTCCTTTTGTTGATTGAAACCCACCCGTTTGAGACGAGGCCATGTAAAACTGGCTCCAAATGCTTCCGTCATCTCAGCGCCCGAAGCTCCTTAGACCATTTGACCATCTTGTTTTGTGGGGGGGGGGGGGCGGTGGTGGTGGGGGTGGTGGGGGGCAAGTGTTCTACTAGCAGATGTTATTTGTGGGGGGGGGGGCTAAACTATACCTAAGCCCGTCAACACTACAAGCATCTTGGTTGAACCAAAGCATGCTTCCACAATGAATATAGTAATGCTACCAACAGTGCCGACAAAGCCGGATTCCAAAAAGTATAAAACTGTTTTTAAAGCTGTACTTCCCTTTCTTTTTATATCATGCTTTGTGTTTCTCTTCATTCTGATTGAAATCCTTATTTGTGCCTATGATTCCTTCCTGCATTCCTTCCTTTATTCATTTATTAGTTATGTGCGTATTTGTGTGTGTGCGTGTTTGTTTTTCTTTCTTTTTTTTTTTTCTCTCTCTCTCTCTATGTTGTTCATGTGTTACCTCTTGTTTGATTTATCTAGTTTGGCTTTATGTGTTTGTTTCTGTATTTCGTTCCTTCTCTATTTATTCCCTTATCAGTTTTGTTTTGTTGTTGTCTTCACTTAATCCATCCATGGATATATCTATCGATCTACCTCTCTATCTACATGTTGGTTATATGTCTATCTATCTACCTATCTATTTCTCCATCTATCTATATGTTTGTCTATCTATATGTATGCATCTATATATCCATCCATTCATCCATCTATCTATTTATCCACATATCTGTCCATCCATCTGCCTGTTTGTTTGTGTGTCTGTATATCTATCTATGTGTCTATCTATTTACCCATGTCTCTGTCTAATCAAATCAATGCATCAATCAATGAATCAATGAATCAATCAATGAATCAATGAATCAATCAATCAATCAATCAATCAAGCAAGCAAGCAAGCAAGCAAGCAATCAATCAATCAATCAATCAATCAATCAATCAAACGATCAATCAGACAATAAGTCAATACAAATCAACCAACCAACCAACCAACCAACCAATCAAGCAATCAATCAATCAATCAATCAATCAATCAATCAATCAGTTAATCAATCAGTCAGTCAGTCAGTCAATCAATCAACCAATCAATCAATCAATCAATCAATGTATCTAGCAATCAATGTATCTATCAATCAATCAATCAACCAATCAATCAATGTATCTATCCATGTGTACATCTAATCTAATCTATCTATCTATCTATCTATCTATCTATCTATCTATCTATCTATCTATCTATCTATCTATATATATATCTATCTATCTATCTATCTATCTATCTATCTATCTATCTATCTATCTATCTATCTATCTATCTATCTATCTATCTATCTATCTATCTATCTATCTAATCTATCTAATCTATCTAATCTATCTAATCTATCTAATCTATCTATCTATCTATCTCTCTATCTAATCTATCTATCTATATAGTCATCTATCTATCTATCTATCTATCTATCTATCTATCTATCTATCTATCTATCTATCTATCTGTCTAATCTATCTAATCTATCTAATCTATCTAATCTATCTAATCTATCTATCTAATCTATCTATCTATATATGTTTCTATCTAATCTATCTATCTATCTATCTATCTATCTATCTATCTATCTATCTATCTATCTATCTAATATATACATCTTTCTATCTATCTCATCTATCTATCTATCTATCTATCTATCTATCTATCTATCTATCTATCCATCCATCCATCCATCCATCCATCTATCTATCTATCTATGCATCTATCCATCCATCCATCCATCCCTCTATCTATCTTACTTATCTTATCGATTTATCTATCTATACAATCAATCTATCTATCCATCTATCTATCTATATCAATCAATCAATCTATCTAATCTATCTATCTATCTAATCTATCTAATCTATCTAATCTATCTAATCTATCTAATCTATCTAATCTATCTAATCTATCTAATCTATCTAATCTATCTAATCTATCTAGTCTATCTAATCTATCTATCTATCTATCTAATCTATCTATCTAATCTATCTAATCTATCTATCTATCTAATCTATCTAATCTATCTTTCTATCTATCTATCTAATCTAATCTAATCTAATCTATAAATTCATCTATCTATCTATCTATCTATCTATCTATCTATCTATCTATCTATCTAATCTATCTATCTATCTATCTATCTAATCTAATCTAATCTAATCTAATCTAGTCTAATCTAATCTAATCTAATCTAATCTAATCTAATCTAATCTAATCTATCTATCTATCTATCTATCTATCTAATCTATCTATCTAATCTAATCTAATCTAATCTAATCTAATCTAATCTAATCTAATCTAGTCTAATCTATCTATCTATCTATCTATCTAATCTATCTATCTATCTATCTATCTATCTATCTATCTATCTATCTATGTAACTATCTATCTGTCTATGTATTTATCTATCTTCCTATTCATCGTTCTTGCCAAAGTGCTGCGCCTGCCACGAAACCTGCACATGACCTTACAAAAGCGCCAAGCTGCCACGAAACCTGCACGCGATCTTGAATTGAAAGGACCTTGCGAAAGTTCTAAGTCTGCACCTGACCGTGCAAAAGTGCTGCGCGGTTATGCAAGAGTGCCGATTTTGGAGCTGCAGCTGGAAAAGTGTACTTGGGTACAACTATCATCGTACTTAAAAGTTGCGATGTTCGAGCTTACTTCGCGTACTGCTGTCGTGCTGCAAAATTGCGAAAGCGCTGCGCTTGCCACGCATTTGGTTTAAGGTTGCGAAAGTGCCGCGCCGTACTTCAGATTGTGAAAGTGCTGCGCCTGTCACGAAAGCTGGCCACCAGACCAGCTGCAGAAACCGCAGAATTCCCGGATAATAACTCGGACAACACCCGGATAGACTGAAACAAGGCGCCGACTGAGGTAGTGCTCAACTGCTGCGCCTGCCGCGAAATTGCGAAGGTGCCGCGCCTGTCACGAAATCTATACCTCAAGTTGCCAAAGTGCAGCTCCTGCCACGAAATCTGCACTTTAGATTGCGACAGTGCTGCGACTGCCACGAAATCTGCGCCTCAAGTCTCGAGTTGCAAAGTTCCTGCGCATGGCGCATGTCACGAAGTCTGTACCTAATGTTGCGAGAGTGTTGATGCGCGCAGTTTCATCGTGCTTGTTTGTTTCTTCTTTTGCCTTCTTTTATATAGTGTCCATCCCACGGAAGATATATCTAAAACCGCTACACGGAGTTCGGCAGAACCGAGCTCTCACCTTTCGGTTTCAGGCCTCGAGTGTGCGGAATGCTAAGAGAAACCCAACATGAGCAGCGCCCAGAACTCGAGTGGCCATTTCAGTAGGTGGTTCTACGTGTATTTATTGGGGTTATAGCACTGCAACGCCTATGTAAACATTAAGAAGAGCAGTCAATGGGTTTTCGGCGCTGCCCACATAAAATCGAATGGGTCTGTCTCAAAAGGAGAAGAAACCGCAAGATGGGTGGTTTTGCTGGCTGCCCAAGCGGCACTCTGAAAAAGCTCACCCAAGTTTGCCTTCACTGCTCCTCTTCTGTAAAGTTTGCAACGCGAACCGGTCGCGGTTCCCTCCGGTGGGAAGGGCTCGCTCGGGCAGTTTGCTTGTCAGATGTGCCTTCAAAGCACCTATGTTCCTCTCGGCCCATACTGGGTGGGCGGCATTCCGCACGCCCAGCATCAGGTGTGTACGAATAGTATGGTCAGGACTGTGCAAGCCCAATGAGGCTCATGAAAGCCCACATATTTTTCCGTGTTTGCTTTTTTGGGGGAGAGGGGGGCGGGGGTTGGTCTAAGGTCCCGGATATGACGCTAGGACAAGTTTGTCCTTTTGCCAGCCCTTTTGCCAGCTGTTTGGGGTGAAGTTGACATCCAGGATTCCTACAGTTTTGTACTGTATGGGCACTCCAGAGCCTATTCGCACAGACTCTAAAAGCTTTCAGCAGTTGGGGAAATCGCAGTCTGAAAGGACAACCTTGGCATGAGTCGTGTTCTTTCACCACAGGACACTCCGATTCATTTTGGAAATGGTTCCCAACATTTGTTATAAGGATCAGGTGATGGATCGTTCGCCCTTTTCTTTGGGAAGATGTTCATGTTTTCCAGTTGGAGAATAGCCACCAAGTTGTCAGGTGAAAACATAGAGGCGGAGAGGCTGCAACCAGCTCCTTTGGCTTCGGGTTTTGTCCAATGAGGTACTGAGCCAAGGTCCTTCCAAACCTGCACCGGACTTGATGGGGCTGCGGCCAAATCGCTGCTTTGATACAGGGCTCGGCTGAGGCGTGCTGAGTTCATCAACGTTAACTGTGGAATGTCCATTTTGAAGTAGTTCTACTGGCTGAAGATCATTATATGGGTATGGGTCAAAAACAAATCACGAGGGCACCACGGGTTTTAGTCCATGTTTCCATTTAAGGGTTCCATTGTGGGTACCTAATTTTGACCCACAGCCATATCGGGATTGTAGGAAGGCCACAAGCATGTACTGGAACGGAACGTGAACGAGGCTCGGGCGCTGCTCGCGTGCAGTTTTACTTATGCACCAAAGAAAACCAACATTTTGCCCTGACCCATCTACGCAAAACCGGGCTTCGAAAGGAATCCGCGATAGTTGGTGCCTTGAGCCACAAGATGTCAAAGACTTGATATGCGTTTTCCCCCCATCCCGAAAAGCTGAACGCATGCTCATGTCTTTTGACGCACCCAAGGGAATGCCCCATTCCCACCTGAAAGAGTAGGCTGGAATTACGGCAGCAATGTATGGGCAAGTGCTTGCCGAATCAGACTCGGCTGTTTACAGGCCATCCACCTACCCATCCTCTCCTTTACAGCCCTCAGTTTGGTGCGGAGAAACAAATGAGGGCATTCCCAGTCAGACACCGACCTCTGACCAAGCTTCTAACCTTTAGGTTTGTCCAATGTTCGACCCACTCAAGCTTGCAAAACGCAGCGATTCGATTTACCCCTTTGGTGGGTAACTAAGGGAAGCCATCAAGAAACAACCTGGCAAACATCCTGGTTGCCTGATATAGGGGGTACTGTATCCACGGGAGAAGCTCCATCTTTGCCGAGTTCGCTTGTGGATTGCGAGAGCAACGGACAAGATTTGTGCCCAAAGAAGAAAAGGGGGAACTGCCATCTTCCCCACAGGGCAAAAGCCAATGTCGTTGTTCAATTAGCACATACGCGCCATGTTCATGCCAAGATGTGCGCAGACTCACACATGGTTGCCGCCCCGCCTTGCTGCCTTGCTGCTGCTGCTGCTGCTGCTGCTGCTGCTGCTGCTGCTGCTGCTGCTGCTGCTGCTGCTGCTGCTGCTGCTGCTGCTGCTGCTGCTGCTGCTTCTATTTCGATCTCATGGCCGAATTCACGTAGATTTGAATGCAGCCTTGCAGTGATCATTTTTTGGGTTGCGATCAGCACTGCTCAACCGGAGCCAAGCTCGGCCTGAAAATGGTGACGGCCAGCACATGGCAGAGGCTTCAACCCCGCGTGGCGACCTTGGCCATGTGTCACACCCGACGGGACGCCCCCGCCTCGCAACTTCCACGTGGCTTCGCAGCTGCGTGAGGCGCGAGTGAGCGCGGGGCGGCCTGAAATACCGCCTCTTGGGCCATGAGAGAGCATGCCACCCCCTTCCGTTTTTTGCTTGTTTCTTTTGTTTTGCAAAGTTGGAAGCAACGAAGGCCAGTCCTGAAACATCGAGCTCACCAGCATGGCCGGCTACATGGATTCGTTTCAACTAGAATGACTTCTGGTGGGGTTCTGGCGGTTGGTTTCTGTTTTGGGGGGGCTACAGTCCCCAACTTGGCGCAGATTCGCCGGGATCATCTTTTGCAGCCCGAGACTGTCCAGAGAGACTTGCCACAACTGGCGCTTTGACCCTTTTTGTCGGTGGCAGCGAGCCATTTTCACCGAGTGGTTTGATCAAAAGGTGCTTGCAGCGGCGCTCGACACGGCCGGCAAGGCGTGCTTCACGTTTGCCCCCCTTGGAACAGGTTGGTTTTGTTTTGCCCCCAAGAGAGAACTCAACACAATACAAAGGGGACCTGCGAAGGGGAAGCGGCCTTTGAGTTGGGTTTGCCGATTCAATCCTTGAAATGGGAGTGATTTGGAGGAGCGCAACCAACGCCGCGAGAACCATCCCCGAATGACGTCCGGCATGGATGCTTCTAATTGGGGGTGTGACCTACGGCCTTGCTGAGAGGTCTTGGCGTGGTTGAGCATCAACCAACGCCAACTCAACAAGCTTCACTGCATGTTTTCTGTTTTAACCATCCCCCCGCCCCCAACAAAACATGCAAACCGTATGCCTGAAAAGCCATCATTAGCCCGGGCCAGCGCTCGTAGACCCGCGCGCATCTTTCGGCTCCAGCAACCTGCAAAACACATATCACTCTATTGAGGCGGGTTGCGCTGATGCCGAAACATGGGCTGGGAATTGGAAGCCAACATATGGCTCGGAGAGGCCTTTCCCTCTTTTGGCATCAGCTCACATCTTCAGCTGGGCTAAATTAAAGCATACCTAATCTTAAGCCCCCTTTTTGGGGTTGGGACAATAGCTGATGTAGATGGGGTGTGTTCATGTTGGTTACCTGTGACCGCATGCCTTTCCGCAGGGCATGAGGGTTTCTTGAGGCCCTGCTGAGGCATCGGGTGAGGCAAACTGGCAGATCTGAAACTGGCGCCATTTGTTAAATTGTCAGGGCCCGGGACAAACATTTGGCTGTGGGTCAAAAATGTACACAAAATGGCTTGCCCTGGTAAATGGGACCAAGGACTAAAACCTGCGGTCCCCTGGTGGTTAGATTTTGACCCATACCCATTTGAACCCTACTAGCAACAACAAATTCGGCCTTGTTAGTTAGGAATACAGAGTGATCTTTTGCTAGGTGGACACAGCCCACAAAGACACGCATGCGCAAAGGTAGGTTGCATGTGCGGCGCCACAGCCGTGATTGTTCGGTTTTTGTTTTTCTTGTGTTTGTTCATGCTGTGTGACTTGAATGTCCTTTCTTACGACTTGTTGTTGCTCCCTCTCTCGCTGTCTCTTTATTTTCCCCTCTTGCCTTTGCTTCCCGTCCCTTCCCTTCCCTACTGCCTTCTGTTCGCAATGGCGATCTTCAGGCTGCTTCTGATTGGACCTGCTCAGGGTTTTGGGCATGCAAGCGAACCAGTACCCTCCCTTCAATGGAAGTGGACAGAAGGCCACTTTATCCCCTTCGTGCCTCTTGCATGTCCCTTTCATTTTCCCTTCATCTCCCCTTCATTTTCCATTAATTTCCCTTGCATGTCCCTTTCATTTTCCCTTCATATCCCCTTCATTTTCCATTAATTTCCCATGCATGTCCCTTTCATTTTCCCTTCATCTCCCCTTCATTTCCCATTAATTTCCCACGCATATTTGCACCCTCGTGTCCCTTTCACTTCCCCGACATTTCCCCTGCATCTCGCGCAGTTCCCTGCATTTCTCCCTGGCCCTCATTGCTCTTGATTCCCCGTCACTTCCCTTTCATTTCTCTTCATTTCCTGCCATTTCCCCTCCTTCATTTCCCTTCATTTCCCCATTGTCCCTTCATTTCCATTTCATGTGCTATCATTTCCCTTCCATTTTCCCTTCATGTCCTTTTAATATACTTTCCCATTACATTTCCCCTTCGTTTCGCTGTCAATCTAATTTGCCCTTGATTTCCCTCCATGTCCTTTCACTACTCTCCATTTCCCTTCATGCCCCCTACATGCCCCTTCATTTCCCTTTCATTTCCCTTCATTCCCCTTCATTTCCCTGTCAGTCCCATTCATTTCCCCTTTGTTTCCTTTCATTTTCCCTAGGCCTTCATTGCCCTGCATTTCCTCCTCATTGCTCTTCATTGCCCTTTCACTCCCCTTCAGGTCCCTCTTCATTCCCCCCTCATTTCTCTCCGTTTCCCTGTGTGTCCCTTTCACTTCCCTTATTCCCTCCATTTCCCTTTCATTTCCCTGCACGCGAGCCGGCAACGAGCCGGCAGCCAGAAGACCACTTTTAGTGGAGTGTGCGACACGCCGAACAATATCGGCGGACATGGGTTCTCCAACCTAGCACAATGCTGTAACATGATGCGACAACAACAGCTATAGCCATGCAACTCATTGATTAATCATGGCTTTAAAACAAGCACATTGCTGTGCAAAGAATGCCTGCCCAGCTGTCTTATATGTGGGTGGAGTTTGAGTTCCGTCGAAAGCATTCCACAAAGCCTGGGTATTGTGTACGATCGGCAGGCCGACGTGGGCTTTTCCGCAAAGCTGGACATGTCCGGGACCCTGACAGCCCATGTTGAGAACGTCATACCACTCCATTGTGCCAAAATGGGAGGGTGTGGGCTGATTTGTGTGATGCCAACGGCCAAGGAAGTTCCTTTTTGAGTGACAGAAAGTTATTTTTTAGAATTTCCGTCGCCATGCCCCTTTTCATAGGGCATGGGTGTTTTTTGTTGTCGTAGGCCAGTTTGGGCTCGACTAGGGAATCTAAAAGAAGACTGGGCATGGAGCAGGGCCTGAGCCAGCTGAAACCTTTATTTTGTCCATTTTAGGCAAATTTATGCGGTTTGCCTAGGTTCCTTTTCAGGGACCATTTTGCAAAGGGTGTGAGCCGCTGGAGCCAGAGCGGACATGGACATACTTATGATGTGGTAGTTGAGGGGCTTTGACACAACGGCCCCAAGGTACGGAAATCATTCACTTCTTGGGGGTGCCAACTGTAGCGTTTGCGGCTCGTGAGTCGACGTGAGATTCCCCGCTGAGAACGTTTTAGGCGTTTCTTTCGCCGGCGCAGGCCCGACACTTTGAGGCTGCCGTTCATCCCCAAGGGCGCCAGTCACCAGGCGGGGCTGGAGCCAGAGGAAGCCATGGGCTTCGGTATCCGAGTGGTGGCGGATGCGAGCTGTGGCCTGTGGCAATTTGGCGGTTCCCTCCAAATGGGCAGTTTAACCCTCGGGAAAAACGGGACTGGGCCTTTCCCTTCAGGTTGGGGGGGGGGGGGTTCTGTTGTCCCAGGTTGGGACTGTTTGGCGCCCGCAAAGAATCAAAGAGCACCTTAAATGTGAACAGGAGGAGTGCATTTTGAATAGTTGGGTTACACCCCCCCTTTGTGGAAGACCCAAACAGAGAGACCGATTTCACACATGTTGGAAACACCCGTTGCCTTGCTTTTGAATCGGCTTGGGCTTGCCGGATCCGAATGATGGTTGGGTCAACCACCTTTTCCAAATATGGTTAAGCACAAGTTGTTTGATCATCCTCAGTCAGTTTGTCCGTCAAAGGGGCTGGGTGTTGGTTGTTCAAACAATTGTGTCCAACCCTGGTTTTGAAAGACATTACGATGTTAGTATGTCTTCTTTTGTTTTGTTTTCGTTGTTGGTCTTGTTAATTTCGAGTGTCTGCAAAATCGTTCCGACTCTTGCTAGCAAAGCTAATAGTTGGGAAGTAGACAGCCAGCTTGGAGCGTATCAAACCGAGCATTTGTTTGGCCAGCCCTACATAGGTGTAATGGTGAGATTCACGGAGCCCAAGCCGTGTCAAGGAAACGACCGCAAAGGCTACCCTTACAATAAGATATGCCTGGCAGCATAGTGCATGGCGTTTTGACTACACACCATTCGGCCAAGAGGGTGTTGCTGGTGTTTGGCAATGTGAGAATGGCTTCCTATTTGCTATCTTCGCGGGGGATTTAGAATATAGTTTCTTTGTGCTTGAAATCAGGATGAATCGTTACTCTTCGATAATATACAGATTTGCAATGTCCTGTCCTCATGTCATTGCAAAACAGCAGAAGAATTCAATTTTCCAAGACAGAACAATGCTGTTGCCAATGGAACATTTTGGGTATGTGCCAACACCAGGCGGAACCCATGTTGTCTAGTTTCACAGGCAAACATCATGACACTGATGGGTCCAAGGCGTTTTTTGCTTTGAGACTCTGGAAAGCCTTATGGCCAGTTTTCTTGTTTTTTTTGTTTTCGGACGGAACCCGTATTTGGATCGTTTTTTCCCGTATATGGTCATTTTTTGCTGGCCGGTGGCCGTATTTGGCCGTATGCAACCGTAGTAGTCCGCTTTTGTTTTTAGACAACTGGTTGACAAAATTTGTAACTGACCGTATGGCCATTTTTTTGTGGCCCAAGCCGTATGGGCAACAAAAACGCCGCTTATGGGTTTCCAGGGTGTTTCTTGTTGGCCGGAAGCTGGTAGAGCCTTGACCTTTGCACATTACCAAGGTACAGTTTGACTCTCACGAGCAGTCTTATAGGAATTGGTCAGCAGGTGTGTTCCGCTCCGATCGCCTGAAAAACAACCCTTGCGCTAGGCATTCAGCCCAGCGCTAAGTGAGAGCATTGGGAGGGCGGCAAGGCTTATTCGTGGTGAATCCACAGACCCGTTTAAAGGGGAACCATGTTACTTTTTGGTGTGTTCGAGCGTATAGAGGCAAAACTCTTAACATTCTGACATGACCGTGAAGCAAGTTGGTACGTACCCACAAACCATTTAGGAGTTGGTATCTTATAGCATCCTTTGACTGGTGGACGATGCACATGTCAAGCTGCAACTTAAAAGCAGCATGGGCCTTCGATGGGTCGATGGGTCGATGGGTTGACGCCCAGGTTGCCCTCCAGTGTCCGTTGATTTTTCCCCCAGGCTGACAGCTTGAGGGTCTCTGCCTGCCATGGGGAGCAGCCTTCAGATTTCAGGGAGAGTTTCTGAGGGTAGGGGGTTCCAGGCCTGTTGGGGATGCCGGGGCTTAATGGAGCAGACACTGGTCTGGGCTTTCATGGAACCTTTGCTCCCACCCAAGACGCAGCGGGAGATGTTGTTCCCTTGGAAGAAGGCTGGCCAGTCGAATTGCTGGATGGGAACCCCAGAGCAGTATCAGCCGGAGTGGTTTTGCCTGATCCTGCGGGTTGCGATAGCGTGGCCACAGCCCATGTGGCGTGGCCACAGCCCATGGTGGAGCTGTCGGTTTTGCGGGCCCACCCCCATCCGTCCACATGACCCAGGCCTAAGGCTTAAAGGGCAAGCGAGCTGTGACACGGCCACTTGGCCCCACATATACTATAATTTGCGTACTGGAACTTGCCATTTGGGCCCTGTACAATACCTCAACGATACTCGTCCTTTGGCATCAGCTTTGCGTTGTTGCTGTTTCTTCAACGTACGAACCTGGATCCCGTTGGTTGAAGGTCATCAGAATTATTGCAATGGAAACCGATGAATATAATCAGCCACACATCGAGCGGTCTCACTCAAGTTGCTGGAGTGTGTTTGGTTGTTTTACAGAACGGTGTTTCAGGTTGTCAAGGCCCACGAATTGTGGAATTATTTCACCGATCCAATATATAGACCCAGAAGGGTACCCTCCAAAAACACCCCTTCATATTCCCAATGCCGTGGGGGGAAGGGGAAGTTTCAAGGATTTTGGGGTGCGGTTCGGCCTCGCGTACTGAAAGACAACCAGGGACTTTGAAAAACGCAGGGGTTGGGACATCCTCGAATATACGAAAGGGGGGGTCCCTTGATTGCGACACAACGGAGAAAGAGGGTCCAAGCGTACCCGGTCTTCAACGAGAGCAGGTGGCAAACGGCACTAGGTTGGTTGAACTGTTCGAGGCCCGGACGCCTCGCCGGTGAGTCCCAACCTGCTGCTGAACAAGCGGTCTCGGTCCTTTCAAGGGGGGCCCCGGCAGAGGTCTCAGCATGTACCAGGCTTCTGTCAGGCGTGTTGAATCGTGTTTCCTTCTCATAGCTGCACTAGCTAGTGGTTGAAAGGGAGCCAAGGAGCTAGGAATATCCAAATTTGCCACTAAAGGAGGGAGCGAAGGAGCTACCTTACCAGGAGTTCTGTAAGGACATGGTAGTGTGACAAATCAATAGTCAGGAAAGCAATGTTTTGTGTAGGTGTTTGTTTTTGTGTCATTTGGCCTCTAATTCAAGGGGGTTAGTTGATATGTTCCATGGTTTAATAGCGCCTTAGGAAAAATGCGAATAGCGTGGAACTTTTTCCTAACTCGCTGAGTTCCTGCACTCTGGACTGCACGCTTTTTGAGAAGAGCATATTATTGGGGGTTTAGTGGTAGAACAACCCACCTGAGGCGATTTCGTACTGTTGGAGTTTTAGTGGTAAGTAACAGTTTAGACTTTGTTCGGCCATCCATTCAGGAAGTGAGGCACCAAAGCGTCCCCTCTAGGAGGTTCCTTGCAACATGAAGGTTGGCATGGATGACTCGCTGAGCATTCACTCCCCCACAGAGTAGCATGGAATCCACAACAAGCTCCGAATGCTATGTGCCAAGTACATGATCATCAATAGCTATAGTCCTATGTCGGCTAATACATGAATGATATGTATTTGTGTAGATTTTAGCATGTCCGTCTGCAGGGGAATCGCACGCATCCCCTGTCGAGGGGCGAATGTGAAGCAAGCCTGTACAGGCACGAACACGCATTGAAGCCTGCAGTGGCGTACCCCTTATTTTGGTAGAGCAATCAAAACATAGCGCAATGCATCCCCTGTCCACAAACATGGAATCCACCAGAGGGTTCTTTTCTAGCGGAAAACACGTCGTCCAGGATTATGGATCTCAGGGGCACCACCCCCAGAAGCATCTGCTACCAGTGGCCTTTTTGGCCCCGACCAGTTTGCCATTCTGCGTGGGCTTCGCGTTCTCAGGGAGTCAAGGCCCCAGAGGTATAACTTTCTTCCCGCATGAACTCAGAGTTGCTTCCGGCGGCGCTTGTTACTTGACTTCTCGGCCTGGAAGCACCATAGTTTTTTTGCAGTTTGGATCGGCTTGGGGATTTGCACCCTGGTTCTGGAGCAAACCAAAGGAGAAGCCAGCCTGTGCCAAGCCACAATAAGGGAAGACTGATTAAAGACAAGCGGTCACGACTTGTCAGCTGGTTGGTTCAGCGGCTGTAATTAAGAAAGATCAAGCGCAAGTGTCCCTGGGCTCCTTTTGTGCTGTGCTTTGGGGCCAGTTGACCGCAACTTACCAATCGGGTCGCGTGGTTGGGTGTGGTTCACTTGCATTGGAAATCAAAAGTGTTCTTTTGGCAATTGAATCAAGGGATGTTTTTGTTTGCTTCGTTGTTCCTTTGTTGTTTAAGGGTTGCTCCAATCCGTTCTTCGCAACTAACTGTATGTGTGAACTGTTCAGTTACTTAGTTGTCCCTTCACCAGAGGCCCAGTTTCTGCCCTTGTCGCGGTTTTCGAGCAGCTCTGGAGGGGGAAGTGGTTCATGCGAACTGAGCAAAGCTGGTCTTTGCAGTTCATGACGAGCTCACCTGAGGGTTTGAACGAGCTTGCAATGAATCCTAATTAATTCCTTGGGGATCGACCGCTCCTTTGCGAATCCCGTCTTTCCTTGGGACTTGTACACCCCCAGCCAATTGACGAACCTACAACGGGATTCCTTTGCTGACATTTGTCCGGAAATTGGGTGGTCGCTCGTTCCGGAAAGTCGGAAGCCCGGAACCCGGGGCCCGAGGCATGAAGGCAAAGAGGACTCGCCACTGAAGAGAGAGGCGGGAAGACCTCGGGTGTCAGGTGAGTGTTTCAAGGGAAAGCAGAAGGAAAGCCGACCATGTGGGGTTCCCCTATTTTTGATACACATACGGGTTTTGAACTTGTGGCTTCTGACTCCTGTACCAGTAATATCACCTTGTAGGGCAGTATACTAGCTCCGTTTACACAATTGGTGTACAATTGGTGTGTAAGTGGCATATGCGCTTCGCGAATCCACCAGATTTGCCCTTCAGCTTAAGTGAACATAGAGACTTGTTTGGAACTCAAGTGGCAAGGAAATCACAGCTCGCCAGACAAACAACGGATGAACGGTTGAATTGAACATGTGAGCTGTGCTGGCACGAGCAGTTCCACCGAGGACTGGTCCCTATAGATGCTGATGCTACGTTTCCCGTTGGCCCGTTACACCGAACTGATGGCAATGTGCCATCCACTCAGCGAGGCGGTTCGAGGTGTTTCAGTTGTTTTGTTTGTTTGCTAGCAACTGCTACTATTCTTGGAAGATAACTGGCTCTGCTCCAGGTTTGATGCGCAAGGGTTGTCAATGTTGGTACTTTGTTGCCTGAAGTTTGTACATGAATTTGCTGTTGGGTCGGACACCGTCAGTGCAAAACCCACGTTTTGCACACTTCGCAAGAAGGCCACTTTTTACACTTCACAAGAAGGTGATCCCAAGAAAGTGATCCCACCCAACACATGGTAAGCGCCCCCGCCCAAGTGATCCCACCCAACGCATGGCAAGCCCAAGTGATCCCACCCAACACATGGTACGCAAAGTGATCCCACCAACGCATGGTAAGCGCCCCCGCCCAAGTGATCCCACCCAACGCATGGCAAGCCCAAGTGATCCCACCCAACACATGGTACGCAAAGTGATCCCACCAACGCATGGTAAGCGCCCCCGCCCAAGTGATCCCACCCAACGCATGGCAAGCCCAAGTGATCCCACCCAACACATGGTACGCAAAGTGATCCCACCAACGCATGGCAAGCGCCCCCGCCCAAATGATCCCCCACCCACCACCGCCCAAGTCACCCAACACATGGTAAGCAAAGTGATCCCACCAACACATGGTAAGCGCCTCCACCCAAGTGACCCCCCACCCAACACATGGTAAGCAGCACCGCCGAAATGACCCAAACACATGGTAATCACCCCCGCCCAAGCGACCCCACCCAACGCAAGGTAATCACCCCCGCCCAAGTATCCGAAGGCAACGCTTTCACAATATTCAGAAACCAGGGGCGCCAACCGGCCCAAAACACACGAAACGTTGTCTCCAGAAACATGTGTTTTAACACAGAGAGAGAATGCCCACGCGAAGCCATGGCGCAGCATTCAAGAGCGGTATTTCAAAGGAAACCACACAAAACGACACCGAGGTGCTTGATGACTTGATGACCCACGCCTCCCAATGTTTTCAAGTTGTGGCACCGAAACGACTGTGCACGGGAAGCCCTTTTTGCTCTTAAGGGGTGAAAACGCTGGGCGAACCGCAAATTCCAGACAAAAATGACCGACAGCAAACGGCCTGGCAGTTGTGGGAGGTGTACAGCTTGCTATGCACACACGCCTCTGGTTTGAAATTTTGTGGCCTTCGGGCTGGTGTAGCCACGTATTGCACCCTGCCAATGTCACGCGATAGCACCCGGCAATGCGCAGCACAAATGGCAAGGCGAAGCCGAAAAGAGAGGTAGTTTACTGTCGGTTTGCGGAGGACATGGACGTGACAATCTGCATTTCCCACAAGAAACATGAAAGAAAAAAACAACATCGAATCTCTCATCTTCGAAGCCTTCGTCATTTTGTCCAGGGCTCGCATGACTGCCCTTTTTGGTCCAACCACTCGATGTTGTCAGGGCATATCTTGACAGCCACGCCAGGTTTTGCGTGCTAAGCAACCCCGCGTCCAGTTAGGGGGGGTGTCTCAAATATTATTGGGGTCGATGAGTAATCCTTCCTGATTTCTAACCTGCCCCCCAAGCCCCTTCACCAAAGCTAAGGCTATTTCCATTTTACTTCTGCGTTAACTCCCCCAAAATCCCCCCTTTGGTTGGTGCTAACCTTCCCCGCGCCGAAGACCCAGCATCAAAATACAATTCTATACAATACTACACAGGCTATTGCGAACACATCTTAAAATAGTACTTCTTGGGTTGGCACAGCAGATCAGTAAAATTCCCTGAACGGCAACTTTGTAGAAACCTGGTTTGGTAACTTTTGTATTTTGTAGTGCTTTGGCTTGGTTGAAGCTGTCTGGATCCTATGGCGCCACCTGGCAACATCCCTTCTTTATGCGGCCATCGTTGGATACAAAATGCCAAGAACTCGTCATATACGCACACAACCAAACGACGAGTTTGTGAATGTGTGTGCGTGTTGCGAATCATTGGGGCGCACGTGTCAGTTTGAGTTGGCAGGCTACGCCTCAGCACATTTTGGAGAGATGATGCTGGCACAAGCGGACAAAATGGATCAAACTGGGGCCGCTGTTTTTTTTCTTTTTCTTTGTTTTTGTCTCGGTATCTCTTGATAACTACAGAGTGGTATCCAATCCATTTGGAACACTGGTAGGATTGAGAGCCAACTCCCCCACAAAATGACAACAGGGTGGCCGCCATGACGTAGATCCGTGGCTGCAGTCTCTCCAGTTTGTGACCGCTAAACAGCAACGAAAATCACCCTGTGGAATTCAGAGATTAGGTTTGTAGATAGTTTGTTCTGCAACCGCCGTCATTTTGTCATGTGCAGACGCGTTTCGCAGACTCGAAGCGTTATACTCTAGAACGGGTGTTCCAACCCCACCCCCTAAATTCCAAGGAAGGCAACATCATGTCATGAGCGGTCCCGAAAGAAATGTTGGTTTATGTTGGTTTCCTTTTTGGGAAAACCTCTTCCAATTTTGCCTTCACCTCGCCGCGGCCCGGAGCCGTGCGCCAGGGAACCCCCAGACGGCGCGACAAGCGGGAGGAGGCGCTGGAGCGATGGTCAGCTTACTTACCATGATGGGGTGGGCGGGGTTGTCAAGAATATACCTTTTTCAACGGGATATCAAGAGCCTCTAGTTTGTCAACCATGAGGGTGTGTGGTTGCTTGAAAGGGAACCCCCACAAGAAAACTTTTGTTGATGGGCATAATGTATAGTCATTTAGCAGGTTTAGCTAACTCGGACATGTCGAGGTTATTCATTACATGTCGTTTGCTGGACAAGTATTTGCAGGTGACACACCGAGGTTTCGCACCACTTTCACAATGGGCATGTTCAGGTGGCTGGGGATAGGCCGGGCTTTATGGTTTTTTGCAGAAGTGCTGCCTTA
The DNA here is from genome assembly GCA_963377175.1 of Effrenium voratum. Lineage (NCBI taxonomy): Eukaryota > Dinophyceae > Suessiales > Symbiodiniaceae > Effrenium > Effrenium voratum. The sequence goes on from CAUJNA010003333.1 coordinate 564,808, forward strand.
ATCCCTGATAGGTGCAAATATAACCTGCGCACCAAGCACCGGAAACTGCCATTCAGGAAGCCATTGGTAACCTGTGACCCGCAGAAGTGTCCCCGACAAGCAGCGCTAGCCCTATGACCAGGGAAATCGTACCCACCTCCGGGTGATCCAAGTGCTGTTTGCCGGTTGTTTGCGAGTGATCGAACGGAAGACGGGGCCAAACATGTTCCAAAGTCCCCTCATGTTGGAGCGGCCGAGGTGAGGGTGATTTGGCATACACATTTGGATATGAAAATTATCAAGGGACCCTTTGGTGCACATCGAATTTCGGTGGAGATTCATGTCCGCCAACCAACTTTTGAGGTGGTTCCCTATTGAATTTCTTAACCGTGCAATAAAAACCAAAGTGTTTTTTTATTGTGGAGGGTTTGTTTCCCGTTTCTTCCGAACAATGATGCACGGGGCCCGTAGTTTCACACATGATTCTACTATGATTTGGTTTGGTTTTAAAGTGCCCTACACCGCCACTCGAACAGTTTGGTCCCCTTATACAGAACCCGCTGCCACGTGAATAGATGAAGGTTGGAGATTCGGTATATGAAGGTGAACGTCAAGTTCGGATCATCAAAAGAAGGGCCGTACTATACTGATCAGGGGTGCGACCACCCCACTTTTAGTGGCTAACTCATTCAATTTAGGGAAATTTCTCGGATTATGCTTGTTCGGGTTCTTGAGCCATTTCATCATTCCGTCCCAACCATAAGCAGATGCGGATATCCGCCTTGTTCATTCTTTACTATGCGTTTCGCGCAAACGTCTTTTGTACCGAGTTTTGATTGTGACTCAGTTCCTCAGATTTGTGTGTTTCATTGTGTTTTCCTTGTTGTTTGGTGAGAAACAGGTCTTGGCCCCAAAAGGAGCTCTTTGTTGCCCAGCTTTCGGGCCACTGAGCAACAAGGGGCGAAGACTACACGGGGCTGCTGCATGCGTGTGGAACGCGTGGTGGTGGTCACTAAGCCGATCCGCTTGATGGACCGAACGAGGGAGAGCATGCGCCAGGGCCTTTGACCAAGCCATTGCCCAGGGTCGATCACTGCGGCGTCAGATTCGAACAATCCGGAACAGTTCCTGTTTCAATTTTTAGGGGGGGCTGTTGCCCCAAAAAAAGTGAGAAGAATTCCCTCAAACACGGGATGGCAACTGAGGTTGGGGGTGGTCACGGACCCCTATCTTTTAATTGAAGCATTGCAAAGGTTTCCAACCATGAAAGACACCAGCACCACCGCCGACTTCGGAGCTCTGACCATGACTCGGCGACAGGCCGAGGGCGGCTCCCCACTCGGCGCTGCGCTGCGTGCGCAGCTCAGAGAAACCCAATGGCGTGCTGGTGTTCAAGCAGCGTTGCTGTATCAGCGTGCTTGCATAGAAGCTCTCTTGAAAGCCCAAGCAGGAGCGGCTTTGAAGTTTGGCCACTCGCGTCAAGGAGTTCTTGTGGTTCGGACGAACAGGGTCCTCATAGTTCCAATAGTTGTTTGAGGAATCACACCGTGAAATGACTCCAATTGTTGCTTTAAGACATTTTAAGACTACACAACATATAAATGGTGCCTGGGTTTGAGCTGGACGTATTGGCCGACCCCTAAATCAACCCTTGCAGCATGTTTGGTTCAATCGCATGGAGGTTCAGTTCGAAGTTTTGGCTTTAACATCATGGTTGGTGTCCTTTTGCTTGCCCAGCGAGACATGGTCCAAAAGAGGTCCGGAATGCTCGGGTCACTCCCCGAGTTGTGCTTGTTGGGAAGATCGTGTGTGTGTGTGTGTGTAGAGAAAACCAGTCTAAACTATGCTTTGGCCAATCCAGTCGGGAAGTGAGTTAGACACCTCCATGATGTTGTAGCATTGATGATGTTATAGCTTTGATGTAACGTGCCACAACACAGACAGGTGACACAGGTCTGTGGTTTTGCGTGCTGGGCAACTTCTGAAGGGCCCGAAGATCCCCCAGACCCCGAACGGTTGGCTAAAAGCATTTCTGTTTTGTACCGCAAAATTTGTTTTTGCCCTGCTCACTGGAGGGGGTTCTTTGGGCTGTTCTTCAGTCTCTTAGCCTGGATGTTTGTTCCTTCAAGGTTCACTCCCCAGGAGGTTCCCTGGCAGTGAACCCGTCGGCTTAGGCGTGGCACGCCGCTCCAGGGCATTCGGCGGGGGGCAGTGTTTGGGACGGATGTGGGGAAGGGAGAGGGGGGTTCCGACGAGGATCTATTGTGCATTCGGGCTTCTGCAAAAAGCAGCTCTGGTTTATTTATTGTTGCTTCTGGTTGTTTTTGAATATTTGTGCCCCGAAGAGGTTCATGAGCCCATGTTCTGCACTGAAAGTTTAGTTTTGTTCAAAGGGAAGGCGAACGGAACGGACCACTAGTAGTGCCAGTTCCCTATTGTGGGACACCCGGGCGCTGTTGGTGTCCAGACTGGAAGCCTGGATTAAGGCACGCATTTAAGTCGTCTTCGAGCCCAAGCTAGTGGGGGAGGGCTTTGATGTGGAACGCGGGATGATGGCACACACACACAACTGGAACTGGGGCTCCCCGAAACATCTGGATCACCCAAATAAGAATGATCAAACATGTGCCAGCTCAGCTGACCGCTACAGGAAAGCTCGCCCTACTTGGGCTAAAAAGGAACAGGTGATGTTCAAAACCACCAACAAAGGGCTACATCAGAACCCCTGCCCCACCCCGATTGTCTTCAAAGCCAACCTTTTGACCTGGTTTTCCCTTGGCTCTCAGTCTATGGCAGGTAATCGTATTTAAAAACACCTTCTAGATACGGGCAGAGGATCAGGTTTTGTCAGATAAAGTTAGATAAGATCAGACAAAGTCGGATTTAAACAAATGATAACAGGATGGCACCTTCTTTGTGAACTCACCCATGCTGATTCCTTTCTCTCGGGGTCTGACTGGGGGTAAAATGAGCTCACGCATCCTTGTTTGGGAGATATTTTTCTTCCAGTTTGTGAGTCATAGCAAGTTGCTCAAAATCACAACGTGCATCAAAGTGATTGTCGGCCGCAACACTCAAATGGTGGCTATGGTTTGGTGTGGCCCTTAGAAGAGACCTAGACGGTTCGGGAAAGGGAGATCTGGCGGCAAGTGTGAGGCACTCGGTTGAACTTGTTTGCCCTTGGTTTGTGGGTTGGGGTTTGTGTTGCCCATTCGTTCGTTGGTTGTTGGTGAGCTCTTTCAAGCGGGCGAGAACATCATGACCTGGGTTGGTGTGCTTGCAATAATATGGGTGTTTGCGTAATTAAACTTGGAGACCTTTGGTGGTTCCCTTCAACATCCAGCAAGGCCCCCCAGTAGTGCCGTTTTACCCTTTTTTGGGGAAGGGTTTCCCTACTAAAATAGACTAGAGGAAAAAAAGGGTACCCTTATTCTAACCTCACTGGAGGACCTGGCCAGGAAGTCCATCATAGCTCTCTCACGAAATCGCCCTGCGCCTTCCAGCCACTCGCAGTCAGGCGCCGTCGCAACTCCTAAAGAGGAGGCTCCGGTAGAGGCGGGCGGTGCTTGACGGGCGCTTGCCGCGGGATGCTTCAGATGTTCTTCTGACCTGCTAAACGACCAGGATGTTGAGTTTCCCGCGGGTGGGCTGGGTGGGGTGTATCCCACGAATGAGTCTAAATTGAGTTTCCTTGGAGGACGCCAGAATGGGGATGGAGCTGCAAATTTTGCAGACCGCGCTATTTAACACCCATTTTGTTTTGATTTAGACAGGACAGACACACATGCGACTGTTCCTGGCATCTTTGTTTATTTGTTTTTAACAAACTGTGAGTTTTTGTTCATTGCTTAATGATTCGCACCCCCAGAACAAATCGAACGCTTTGCCTGCTTGTTTATAGCATAGCGCCCACAACAGATGATTCAACATGTCTTGGGACAACTGTTGGTTTTAGGCTTGACAGGTACCAGGTCATGGGTCAGGGAATCGGGCAAACCGAGCTTGCCGACCGGGGCATTTCTATGATACAGATCCGGAGATGTACAATTTTCTTATTTCAGGCTGACCAATTTCCATAACTCATTGCCCCCCTCGTAGATGTCGATTTGCGCGTTTGTTGTTTGGAGTGAGCCTGGGCTCCAAGTGGGCCAGGCGGGTCTGACAGACGCCTCGAGGCAATGGAAGACCTCGTGTTTGCTGTCGAGAGGCGTGGTCATGAGGTGCTCTACGGGGTTTCGTTGACCCACAACGTGCCGGTCAGTGTGGAGATGAAGTTGCCCAAGGCTGAGAAGTACATCAACCTGGATGCAGTTGTTGAGCCTTGGCCGTCACCGGCTCGAGGGTTTACATGCCGAAGAGGCCCGCGCACCATTGCGAAGCCGTTCCCGGAGCCCAGCCCGCAATTGCATCGGGTTGCCGAGGTTTGCACCGGAATCGGGGGTCTGGGCCGTGGTGCAACAGCCGCAGGGAACCAGGTCGTTCTGCAGAATGAGATCCGCGAAGCAACCCGCAACATGCCGCTGGTGGTGCAAGGGATATTACTGACCCAGTCGTGCAACGCAAAGTGGCAGTTTTTGGGCCCGCATTGGCAAGCGGCTTCAGTTGCCAACCCTTCAGTCAGCTTGGAGATCGGCATGGAGCTCGCGACCAGCGTGCAGGTACTCTGCCTGCCACACTTGCTACAAAGCCAGGCGGTTCTATCGGAGGTAGAGTGAGATGTTTGGGTGGTATGGCTACAGCGCGCAGGCACTGCACCTGCATGAGACCTGGGGTGCCCCACGTTCCCGGTGTGGTGGTGGGGCATCCTCATCAAGCAGGTATGGAGCGGCGCCGCTACGACCACTTCCCCGTGACCCAAAGCCTGCGTCCGTGACGTGATGCCCTGCATGGCCCAGTGGCCAGCACAGAACTGCAAGAGTTGCGCCTTACTGCGTATGAAGCCAGGGTCTTTCAGGATCTGCTTGGTGATGTGGATCGTGCCACGTGCCACTTTACGTAGTGATCAGCCCATGCCCACTGCACTACATGGGTGGGGCAATCAGGTGCCCGTGCCCGCGCGGGCGCCGTAAGCACGGTTTCTCCGAAGCCCGGCTGACCAACAAAGGTTTGCACACCGTGTTATTAGCGCATGTGGGGCAATGGCCCTTGCTACACCTTGGGGCCCATCTTGCGTACCCAAGGTGTGTTCCCAGACCGCGTGCAGGATCGTGCCGTTGCCGCAGTGAAAGCAGTCCGTGTTGCCGGCATGCAGTGAGACAAATCCATGGCCGGCCCTTAAACAGTTGGGGAATGCCAGAGCCCCAGTGTTCACGCTCGTCCTGCCGGACGAGTTGCGCAAGCAAATCGCCGATTGTGGCCGAGATCCACAGTCGGTGGGCCGGAAAAAGAGGGCTGCAGTCGCCGGTGCCAAAGGGGCTCCGTCAGGTGCCGTACACCAAATCACAAACCGGCCTTCAGCAAGTAGGGCATGCGGCATCATAGTCGTGGCTGAGGAACAAGCTCAATCCTACCTCGCCGAGAAGCAGTCTATCTCCAAGAAGGAGGCCTTAGGTCTGCATTGCATCCGGACAGCGGGCCACGTACATCATGGGGCCTGGCCCTACGGAACCCATCGTGAAGGTGCTTAGCACATCAAGTGGCAAGTGCCGCTTAACCAGGGGTGGGGAGGTCTTACGCCACCTATAAGCACCTTCTGCAGTGGTGAGGTTTACGGTAATCTGCCCGGCTGCCGAGCATCCGGTTGGCCACGTGGGTTGTTCGCTTAGTGATTTATATCCGGATGAATCGGCTGACCTCCAGGTGCCGCTTGCAGGAGGGGCCGTGCGCGGCATTATCCAGACGCTGAGCTCACCGCCATGCTCAGCGCGGTGCGGTACGATTTGCCTAAGTCCCCACATGCCTGCGTGTGGTGCGACAATGCGAATGTAGTGAACGGCCAAGCAACCGCCCGGGCCCGGACCATGACCTCTAGGAGCAGTTGCAGCACATCCAGGCTTTACTACGTGAGGGTCGTGGTCTGCAGATTCTGAACCACACATGAAGGAGGCCACGGACCACGGTCCCTTGGCAACCTGGAAACCTGGGCACGTGAGCAGGATGCAATGGTTGGATGGATTAACCGTCGCCGGCCCACTCATTTTCTGCGCGTGTGGCAGGCTGTTGTGGACCAGCTCGCTCGCACACGTTCCAATGTTCATCGTCTCCAGCAGGATCCGGGAGGGGGTAGGTCCGAGTTGGAACCACCAGCCGTGTCGATCATTAAGAGGTGGCACGCCTACGTAACCAGTGGGTCATGGTCAGGGGTGGGCATCACACAGGAGCAGCGGCTCGCGTGGTTCTTGAGGGTGCTTGCAGCGTGTGGAAGGCGCAGAGCCTTGAATTCAGGTCTGCCTATGTGCGCCCGGACAGCAACATCGTCCGAGTGTGGGTGAGCAGCCTTCCGTGGCAATGGGCAGAGCGTCGCAAAGCTCTTGTTGAGCAGTGGCTACACGCCCACTTGCCGGCAGGAGTAGTCCAGCGAGGTGGGGCCGGCATTTCCAGCCTTGGCCCAGCTGGATGACAGTATGTGTGGTAGTGCTGGGCGTTCCCAGCAGGGGTTGCAACGTTTCTTTGGTGCGTGACCGACAAGGCGTCACGGACAGGTTCCGCGAAGGCCGAGCCTGCGCGACATATCGAAAAGAGTCGAAAAGAGTGTTGTTTGGAGCGCACTCTTTCCAGGTTGGTTTGACAGGAATCCAAACGTCCCCCTATCTTCGAACATACCCATTTCGCGGTAAACGCATCCTCCAAAGGCTTGCCTTAATTCGGCAAGCGCATCAACTGACAGCAGCCCATAGACTTCCCCACGTGAGACAACCTGGCAGTCCAGAACCTAACATGAAAACTCTACAGTACCGAAATGCCGGGGGATGACACCCTCTTTGTTTGTTTGGAGAAGCGGGATCAAGACCTTGAACATAGCCCGTTCCGCGCAGGACGCAGATACATCGCCCGTGGGCCACGCGCTCCGTGGCCCCGGCGATGTTCGCGAGTGGGGCACAAGACATTCCAAGGGATTGAGGCAGCCTTTTCACATGGGTTAAACATGACCTTTTGGGCCAACTTGAATTGAGCTTCCTTTAAATGGGGTGACGTTATCGGGAAGTGAAAGGGAACCCGGTTAGGTATCCCTCCAAGTAGCATCACCCTGGTTGGAAACCCGAGTTGATTGGTGCGATGGGAGAAGCCACCAACACTCCGCAGGGCCCAACCTTGATGGGCTTTGCAATTCCACAGGCGAACGGCTGAATGGGGCAATTCGCCACCAAAGGAGCCAAAATGGCCAGGGGTTGATGGCCCGTGACAATCAGCCTAGGTTCTAAGGTACCCAACATGAAGAAGACGAGCAATACCTGTGCAAGCCTCAGACGCTGTTTTTGTTGATTATTTCCGGGCCCATTCGTGCCCAAGTCATGAAGGTCCCCCGTGCGGAGGGGTTCGGGAAGAGGTTGTGTCGTCCATGTTTTAGGACTTGGCTTCAATGGGCACTACTGCCCTGCATGCAAATCACCATGGAACACAGGAATCCCCCCCCTCAAAGGAGATGTCTCTAAACACAACGTTTGTTGAGGTTCCATGTAAATCTGCAGAACTGTAGTCATTGGGAAGGCCTACCAGTTGTCACAGAGGTGGCACTTGTAGCTTTCCACAACCCTGCTTTTGCCTGCTATTCAACCGATTTGCCATTCTGTTTTCCATCGTCCTCTTGGTTGCCTCTTAAACGATACACCACAAACCACAAAAGCACCTGTGTCTGTAAACGGTGACTGTTTAAGCGGCCCCGGCTGGTAGCTGGGATCGCACCAGGCTCTATTCGGCGCACGCGAGCCTTCGGCAGGAGCCTCGTGACCTTGCGGGAAGCAAGCGGTGGGGCTAAATCTCAACAATAGTTTGTGGACATGCATCTCCATCTAAATGATGTCTCTTTAGAGGATCCCTAGTTGAAATTCACACCCAAATGTGAAAAGGTGTCAAGACATCTACTCACCTTACCTAAGGTGCCAGGAACCGCTAAGAAAACAGCATGAGTGGAGGTTCAAACATGTTCTAAGGCTCATGAACTTCCCCAAGCCCGACATCCCCATCCCTTCGTTGTAGGGAAGAGGGGGTTTGCATCCATATGCCATGTATTCACATTTCCGAGATGTCCTTGGGTGTATAGGGTCCTTGAAACCAACCATGCATTGACTCTGTGTCCCAGCTGTCAGTGCGTTGTCGGTCATCTTCTGAAACTGCACAGGGGTCGGGACCCGAGTTTCCTCTTGAAGGTATGGCCCAAATGTGTTGCTAAGACCAGGGCGACCCCTGTATGGTCTCGTGACTTACTTGTTTTTTGATTCGGCAGGTGTCCGATCGTTCTGTAGGAAACATCCAAGCGACTTCGAACACGGGAGCTGACAGAAGGACTTGGAAGCACCACATCTTTTTCTTGGATAACTCCTTGTGCTTGATTGAAAGGTGGATCTCGGGGGCTCCCAAAAACAATCTTAAGCCAAACCGTACGTCACTCTAGGCAAAATCCTCTCGAAGTCTCACCGAACACCGAAAGGGGTAACAAGGTGGGATAACGAAACACGCGCCACAGAATGGGGCCATCTTTCACCCAATTGCATGTGTCCAACCTACACACGTCACCCTTCAGATTCGCCCAAACACTTCCCCCGACTCCCCACAACAACTTTTGAAAAATATAGGTCCCCATTTTGAACAGTGAGGGAAACCACAATGAACTGTTGCACCATTTCAGGGGACAACTATCTTCAAAGCAATGGGACATCATCTCATCGACCCCCTCGATCGAGTGACTCAGGTGGACAGGTCGCCGAGGCGGAAGCAGACGTGGATGACGAGGCGCCTTGAGCGCGCGGTTGGGGCAGGTCTGGCGAGGCCTGCAAAAGTTCTGTGGAGGGGGGAGGGGGGGCGGGCAGCCCCTTCAGCGGAATGCTGTCTGAGTGCGGATGTGTATTGAGCTCGTGTTTTACATGTTCAGATTCCCTCACAAAGTAGTGTGGGCAAAAGCTGAGTAAGATATGGTGTCATTGAATTGATTGTTTTTGAGGCTATCATCAATCAAATTCAGAAAGTGACTGAATGTGTTTTGTTGTTTAACCTACCACTTGGGCTGTGACTTATTGGGCATCTTCAATCTTAGGAGGTTTACCCCCAACACGGTTTGATTTGCATGTTTATGTTGGAAGTTGTTTGTTGGCAGTCAAGGTCTTGGTCGGTAGTGGATTGGCACTACTGTTGTCAATTCCCTATACATACAGTTTTGGTTGTTAGTTTGACATGGTTGTTTTGCTGCTGTGAGTTTGTTTTGGATGCCGCTGTTGGTTACCTATCATGAGGTTTCTGTTCATATTGTTTTGGTTTAGGATGTGGCGGAGGTGGTTGTTTCCAGCATAATGGCGCGCGGCCTTGTTTGCTGCCCGGAACTTAATAAGCAGAGTTGTTGTCTCCTGGTACAATGATTGCCCGCTTGCCAATTGCCATCAGAAGTGTTTTTCCAGTTCCCCAGTTCCCCCAGTTTCTTTGCTTGGATTGTGTTCACTCGTACAGTTTGTGACTTTCTCTGTGCCCGTATTTTTCAAACCACATGCAGCGATGTAGAAAGCATACATGGTTTCGAGCTTGCGAGCAGCGGTACGACCCTTGACGGGTCTGGCCTGCAAGGCGGGGCGGTCCGGCTGGTCATCAAGGAGTTGGATTGGCCAACAACTTTTTGAACAGCCCAGCATATGCCAGTCCTTGATCGGTATCCAAGAGCCCAGGCAGATGATTCGCCCTTGGGGGATTCCTTGCGCGGGCCTGGCACGGTTTGCGCGATGGAACTGCCTCAGCTGAGCTTCTAACCTTCTAGTTTTTCATGGTGCAAGTGTAGTCAGGGTTCAAAGGGTGAATCTTGTAAATATTGTTCAACCTTTGTTTTTTCAATTGGTGGACCCGTTTTTTCTTGCAAAAGGTCTACCTCTTATTTGCAAGTCCTTTGGGCGAGCGAGCTAGGTCAACCAAGAGGTTCAATAACGAGAAGGAGCATGTCGCTGGTTACGTGATGGCTTGCAACTGGGATGTACTGGCGCAGTCCTACCCGACCCGAATAGTAACTTGGGAGAATCATCACGTTTGCCATCAACCTGTGACTTGTTTTTGTTGGACTTCAACTGCGCTCCCCAGGAAAGGATGAGCCGAGTCATGTTCTTAGTTGTTTGTAGCTTTAAAGAGGGCAACGCTGTGAAGCATGCTCAATTCTGGTTAGAACAGACCAGTACAGGGAGACAGAGACTGCCAGCCAGATTTGAAGGTTTACCGTGACAAGCTGTTCGCGCCCGTGCTGTGACGCAGAACGCCACAAGCACCAAGCACAGGAGGAAGGATATTGCTGCGCAGAGAGGCAGTTTTAGAGACAACGCCCGTGTTAGATATAGAGGTCCCCTAGGTAGCGACAAGCCCATATCTAAACGCTATATGTTCCAGTAAAATGTGTGTATTGTGAGCACCAATCAGTTTGCACATGGAACACCAAATATGCCATTTCCAAATCTCTCTACTTGTGCTACCTGCTACCCTTTGGGTATGCTAACTGACTTTAGTGCAAATACCCAGAGTCGTTTTCTACCAACGGCTTTCCGTGCCAGGCGCTTTGCGGCGAGCCCACGCCTTCGGCGGCTTTGGCCTCGGATGCCGCCCTTGGCTAGGAGCCATATGGAAGCCGGGCAGAATGTGGAGCCACATGTTGCCAACGCTCGTGACCGACCAACGGGCCTTGGCCCGGCCTTCATGCTGGTGAAAAGCTAGTATTTGTTGAATCTTGTGTTTGGCACACGCCTCTGCGGGTCAATGTGTTGAAGCCAAGTGCTTCCCTTTGTCTTACCTTTTCCTGACAATGCTCAACTGGTCCCAAAACGGCTCGCCAGCTCAGCTCAGAGTTCCACAATGCGCGCCTTATCGATGCGTTCCTTGCTGTTTCCCTGTTACATCCACGGGTCCTGGCGGGTTTTACACGCTAATTTGAATCCATGTTTTTGTCAAGGTACGCTTCAACCTACGAATTCCTCTGGGGATGTCACTCCCTGTGTTTGAGTCTTAAGTCTACCTTGGAGGGACTTGGCTCACCAAGTTGGGAAGTGCCTTAAGCAGTCGCAGTCGATACCCATGGTCTGAAACCCAGGGCTTCACATCCCTGTCAGGCTGAGCCCTTATTGGTTCCTCGGATATTGGGGACCCTACATCCAGCCTCACAAGGGCCTGAGGAAAGAAACATGGGAATCGGTTTTGCGTCAGAGTTGTGGCCGTTCAAGTTTCATCTGTGTGACGCCTTGGATCTGTGGATATGTACTGGTTTGCCACCAAACCAGAACTACAAACCGATTTGTGTAGAATCAGTTCACATTTATCCCGTCGTCCTTTCCGAAAGCGACCCTGTTTTTCCCGAATTGAAGCCTGATGTTAAGACCGTTTCCTTTTCAACCAGCTTTGACGCCTCACACAACTCTGCAGCTGGATCGATACGCCGGATCCGGAGGCGCCGAGGCGGCGGCGCGGGCGAGGCAAGCGGCCGGCTGCACGAACTACGTGGATGCTGAGTCGCAGGCGCCGACCCGCCCGCCTTTTGAGGTGCCACTTCTCCAAATGCAACTGCAACGGGGTGTGTCATTGTTGTTGTTGTTGTTTTTTTTTTGGGGGGGGGGGCGGTACTCTTTTCTGGGGTGGTTTTGAGGAAAATCGAAGATGGCTTCAAGGTGTTGTTTTGGGCGGTTTCAAGGTAGTTCGAAGGGACACCCGAATTCGTGGGGTCCGAGTCCTTAGCTGGAGACACAATCATACGCTGGCAGAGGACCGGATCAACTGCTGCCAGGAGAACCGGATAGACCCTAAGCCAACCCGCCCCAGCCCTAAACCTGCCCTGAACACAGCCTAAACCCTCTCTAAACCAATCCCAAACCCAGCCCAAGCCAACCCTAAAACCAACCCTGAACCAACCTTAAACCAACCCGAAACCAACCCCAAACCCGCCCTAGACCAACCTTAAACCCACCCTAAGCCCATCCTAAGCCTACCCGAAAACCAACCCTAAACACACCCCAAACCAACCCTGAGTTTTTTTGAGTTCAGTCTCAATGAATCAAAGCATGGAATCCAAACTACAAATCAGAGCTGCCTTCGTAGACAGCCGTGTCTTTGGGGTGCCTGCATCATCGGAAGGGCGGCAGCGACGCAAGTGCTCTTCTAGTGCTCGGCCAGTGCTCCTCGTACTCTTCTAATGATTCTCCTCCAGCGCTTCTCTGGTCTTCCTCTAGTGCTCCTCCAGCTCTCCTCTACTCCTCCTCCGCTGCCCCTCTAGTGCTTCTTTCGTGCTCCTCTCCTCCTCCTCCTCCAGTGCAGGAAGAGTCGTGCGCAACTTTTGCTTGCCGCGTTTTTTTCCGATTCCGCCTAAGGTCTTAACCGATCATAGGCAAACCTACCCCAAACCACCCCTATCCCTAAACCAGACGGGAATCCAACCCGAAAACCAACCCTAAACCTTTCCTAAACGGACCCCAAAAGCAACCCTAAGCCAGCCAGAAACCAACCCTAAACCAGCCCTAAACAAACCAGCTCTAAGTCAACCCCAAACTTAATCAAAACTAAGCCTGAACCAACCCACAGGGCGCAACCAGCCACTCCGGAAGACTGCTGAGCGTTAGAGCAGCACTGGATACTAGGTCGCGCTAGAGGAGCACGAGAAGAGTAGTCAAGGAGCACTAGGAGCGCCAGCAGAGCACTAGAGGAATGCTAGGAAAGCACAAGGAGCACTGGAGGAGCACTGGAGGAGCACTGGAGGAGCACTGGAGGAGCACTGGAGGAGCACTGGAGGAGCACTAGCGAAGCACTAGTGAAGCACTAGAGGAGCACTAGAGACGAAAAGCAGAAAAAACACCCAAAACAAGAACAACAGAAAACAATCAACAGGGTCTGGGTTCTCTTTGCTAGCGGCCAACATTCTACCCTTGCAGCCCGGTTTGATTTCTGAGGGGTTTGTGGTCCTGGAAAGTTGGTGTTTCAGTGCAACAATTGCTTAGCTGTGACTCGAGCAGGCCATTTTGATCAAGTGTTCTACGTCCAAAAGCGTCCGAGCCCCAGATTCAGCTCAGTATCTGTTTTTTTTTTTTACAAAGTAGCACATGTTCCATGATGTTGGCAGGAACGCAAATATTCGGAAATACTCAGACCCGCCACCCCCCCCCCAAGGCACAATACCCCCCACCTTCGCTTGCCTCGCCCCCAGTTTCCGAAGAGGATTCCTTTGGTTGTACAAGAGGCTCATGTCGCTTGCCGATTGGCTCCGGTTGGGAAGGATTCACCGAAGTAGAATATCAATCCCGAAAAGGTCCAGCGGCCGTTTCTGGGGTGTCTGTAGGGTTTCATGACCTTTGTTTGCACACGTTTGCGTGTGTGTTTTTTGGAGGGTACCCTTTCACCTTGGTTTAAAGAGAAACGGAAAGGAACGCCAACATATACCCACAGATACCCATTTCAGTTTTTGCAAGCGGTCCGGCTGACCAGGCTGTAGAGGAGGAGAGCTCGCCCTTAGGCAGTGCACTTCGTCCCTCGGCCTGAGGTTCGGGGTGGCGAGTCCATGACCCGTTTGGAAGACGTGGCTGTAAACGTGGACCTTTTGGCTTGGCTGTTTAGTGCGGCCTTAATTTCTGAGCCCTTTTGGATACGCATGACCTTGTCCATTGAACCCACCTAAGATTCGACCTGCAAAGACAGTTGCTCACATGTATCATGTTATCGACAAAACATGAAGTAAACTGTCTACCCCAAAAGCCCGCTGATCAAGATATGTCAGCCCCTGACTCAAGAAACGGGTATTGACCTTGGATATTCCCCACCGTCGGTAAACAGTGCTACGGCCTAACTCCATGGATTTGGGTGGGGCCTCAGCCCAGTCACAGTGCTCCTTTTCATGTTTTCCCATACCCCGCCCCATTCCCCCCCCTTGACCCGCCCCACCCACCCCCGGGTTGGTTTCCCTTCCCAAATTGAAGGACCCCAAGGTACAGGAGCCCTTAAGGGGGCCCTCCGTTTCCTCTCAACACGGGCCACCTTTTCTTCTCACCGGAATTTGGTCTAGCATCCTCTAGAATTTCCAGCTGGTTTCTTGGGGAATCTTGGTCCTTCTGTCCACGAATTTTGGCCATAGTTTATCCCCACTCTGAAGAGACATTCGCCCTACCCGTTTGCTGTTGTTTACTTTTTGTCCGCGAATCTATCCATTAGAATCAACCAAACAAGACATGTCTTTCTGCCCCATGGCCGCTGGCCAGAGTGGTAAATAGAGGGCCTTAAAATACCGGCCACCTCTTCCTTGGGTCCCTTTATGATTCTGAAAAGGGGGTCACAAGGCATGCCCCCGGCAAGTATGTCTCACTGCGCTTTCTCGCCCCATCCGAGTTGCCTTGCGGCGGGCCCGTGCCTTTGGTGGCGCCTTGGCAATTTGCATATGTGGATTTGTTTGAGGGTACCCTATCGGGATGGTTTTTACAAGTTAGAGACACTCCCATATGATACCTAGTATGAAATGAATTTACTTATTACAGTCATCTACTATAGGAAAGAATGGCATACGATACACTCACCAAATTGCCAATGAGATTTGTTGTATCACTGAAATCTGTCAGTTAGGGCGGCACCTGCAGATTGACCGCTCTAGGGTCTTCAGCCACTCGAGCTTAGCTGACCCTTTGTTTGAGGTTGGTCTATCTTCGGTCCAAGATGGGTTTGGTTTCCAGGCAACCCAACAGGTGAGTGACTTGGTGATTGATTTGGCTTGTCAGGTCTTTTGTAGTGAGCTTGGCATGTGCTTACCTCCATTTGCTGAATTGTTTGTTGCTTTTTCCCTTTGGATGTGCAGGGAAATGATCATGACCAGTCGATGTGATGTAGTGCGAGTTGGCACCTCAGGCAAAGCAATGTCCACCACGCTTGTTCACTTGTCCAGGTGGATGACATGGAGCACTGTGTGAAGTCGCTGCAGCGTGTACAGTGACCATCGAATAGCACAGGAGATGTCATGGCACACACGCATCAAAGTTTGATTTACTGGAAAACCAAGGTTACTCTCCAAGTTCCAATGTCAGCTGGTGGCAACAAATACTGACCATGGCTCGCATTCGGAACAGACTATACTGCAAATTCCATTTGCTGGCCGTTGGATTGGGGAGGACATGGGAGGGCCAACCACTTCTTTTAGTTAAGTGATATGATCATTTGCGTATAGCATACTTACTTATTCCTCCCGCTGGTTGAACTTTGGGGGTTTTCCCTGGAAGACTTCTCACAAGCCAGTACGCGTTTAACACCTCAAAGATCAATTGATTGGGGCACTCGCTGACGAATTGCATGGCTCAATATAATGAGACAATGTTCGCAGGCTGGCTCTGTACAGTACATCGGGGAAAATGTGTGTTGCTTTGGTAGCTGCAATGCTGGCTTTGCGTTATTTTGTTCATTGGGTTGTTGCTCCTGGGTTGGATGATGCGCTTTCATTTTGTTGCTAACAAGTGTTTGTTTGTGTGTGCGCGTGTACGTTTTCCTATACTCAATGGGAGCCCAGGATTTGCTTGATCGAATCGGGGCAACCCACTTGAATGGTGTCAGCATTCTTAATCCAGGGTCTGCAGTGTTCCATTCAACTTTCATGACAGGAGTTCATGAAGCAACCGAAGTTTGCTCGCTACTGGCATTCAAGCACGCTTTGGTGACTCAGAATGCGAGGTTACCTCGGCAAGCATTTTGTATGATTGCGCGCCAAACTGCGCATCCCTCCCCTTAGTTGCCTACCAATGCCTGGTAAATGGAGTCACTGGACGCCAGAGGACCATACTAGTCACAAGAGTCTTCAAACGTGACACTAAAGGGGTTTTCCCGCCACTGATTAGTATGGATCTCCGGACAACTATACAAAGTTGATACTCATTAGCCTAAAAGTGTTCCTTTGGTTTTCATCTCTTTTTTTTTTCCCGGTGTGTTCTTCTCAGTATTGTTCCTCCATTGTTTAAAGCTTCCCCCCACGTTGAAACCCGAGGCGCCCCGGCGGCCGACAGGGCGCGAGAGGCCTTGACCGGCTGCGGCCTGGAGAGTGAGGCGCAGAGCCCAGCGGCAGCTTCTGGTAGTTTGGGTGCCTCGAATTTCCCAAACGATTCCTTCAGGGCCTTTTCTCAAGGTTTGCCCAGTGGGTTTCTTACATGTTTTTTTGTTTTCTTCATTTTTATATATATATTTTTGGGGGGGAGAAGAGGATTACCTTCAAGTTCGAGGGGCTTGTGAGGTGACAGACATCGCCTTTTGAGTCAATTTGAAGGGAGTTTCCGGAAAGTGGGGGTGATGTTGCAGGGGGAATTCTAGGGAGACACTCCAGGGAGACACGAATCTTGCTTACCCATGTGTCCTATTTGAGCCGAGTAGACGATAGGAGATTCTCCCTCCAAGGCACTACTGCGTTTAAGCAGTTGCCCAACCGCAAGTTGGGTGCATGTCTGCACTAGGCATCCATCGGCCCAACTTTCTTTTGAACAGAGCCTCCGGAAGTCTCGGCCACAACCAGTTGCAGGGAGGGCGCAGATGAGCTTGGCCAGGAGGAAGATCATGACTCAATCTGAGGGCCAAAGGACTAGGTGCTGGATGCTCCTTCGCCCGTGGAAGACCCTTTGCCTTCACAGTGGTGTGTTCCCAGTGCTGCGTAGAACTCCTGGAGCACACAGTCTGGTTTCCACATGAGAGATCTTCAACTCTCGACTGTTTGCAAGACGGCTGAAATGGGTACATGGCCCAATTTCGGAAAACCAGGCTCACAAACCACCCATGCAAGTCTAAGTGTTTGAGATTGTCTACAATGCCTACAAATACATTGAAGGGCGGGGCCGATCCGGAAGTACAAAATGCCAGTCGCCCTATTTGCAGAATTCAAGAGCTAGGGTTAAGCAGGTTTTGGCCTTTGGCTCCATTTACGGTGCCATTTTGGTACATCTTTTTGAGCCACAGCCATTTTAAACAGCCGGATGTCATTTGTGGGAGCCCTATAGCCCCTACAGATGGCTTGTTTTGACCTCTGCAACACATAGCTCGGCCTTCCCCCCGACACTCTGCCTATTGGCTCACCCAGTGCAGCAAGCCCACCGCCTATTGGTGTTTCATTAAGGGAGCCCCTGTTTCAGGTTTGGGAAGTGTTAGTATGCTTCCCAAATGTCCGGTATTTCTCGAAGTGGTTAGTGTCCTTTTGAGTTTCCCTTTTGAACCATCAAAAAGAGCTTCCCTATTCTGAGACCGCAGATCCACTGGCAGGCCCAAGTGGAGGAGAACTCGCCCCTGGGCGCTTCGCTGCGCCGCTCGGATTGCAGATGGCATGTTCCGGAGCGAGTCGCCTGGGTCTCTTGTGGACATGGGTGTGTCGTATTTTTGCGGGTACTTTTGTTGTTTCTGGATTGAAAGGAAACCACCACGACAACTGAAATCAATCTTGGGTTCCTTGCAAAAAGACACAACCATGGTTTTGAGGGGTTCTCATTTGTGTAGCTTTGGGGCAGGTGTTCCTTTAAGCCGCCATTGATATATTCACTTTGAAGATGATGCGCAGTCAATGGTCCTCGATGTTCGATTGGCAGAACAACCATGATGCTTTCTTGCCCTGCCTGTTCACAGATCCTTCTCTTCAGCAAATTGCCCAGCAATGATGGGAATTGGGAAGGGGAGTTCTGAACGGAAGGATGGGTGAATAGGAATTCCATCACAAGCCAAATCGGGGTCCCGCACCCTTTGGACTTCGCCAGGTTCGATGGGGGATCATTTCTTCGAACGTTGGCTGCCCCCTTGGGTCAATGGGCGAAACGGGCGCTTTGGTCTCAGGTTCCATCCGCCGAGCCCGTGCTTTCGGCGGCGGGGGGCTCAGCCAGTGGTGGGTGGGTGGGGGTTTTCTGTGTGTGTGTGTGTGTGTGTGTGTGTTTTAGGGGGGAGCTTAACTACCTGGTGGTTGAACGAGCGATTTGCCATGATGCAGGCCCTCGACAATACTGGGAGTTTTTTTTTGAGGTTGGGGAGGCGTCAGTTTCAGGTGCAAAGGTTGAATGGTGGAATCGAGCCCAAAGGCAAATCGATTGCTCAACGGTTTGGCCCAGGTTAGTTCGGCTGCTAGGGTGTCCTTCTTCCTATAGACCGCGTTTCCCACAACAACCAATACCAGGGCGATCGGGTCGAATATGATTTGTTGGGTCCCCGGCCAATGATAAACATGGGAGAAACTCCAGATCCAAATGCTTCACCCAGTTTTGTGCCCCTGGATTGTTTCTGTAAAGCTTTATTGGTACACAAATTGACAGCAGGCCGTTTCAGTCCCGGGCCCACCGGACACGTGGTCGAGGTGCGGAGGCCGCGGCCCACGCCATCGCCCACGCGGAGCGCTCCTTCGGCCTCGCGGCGTGAGGCACAGAGTTGAAAAAAAAACATTAAAATGGTGGGGCTTTCTAGTCCAAGAGGGGGTCGCAGCGCAACCAATCTTTATATATATATGCAACCCCCCCCCAAAACCCGCGCCTGCTGCTTCTGTAAGGGAAGTCGGGTTGTTTTAGATGGATGCTACCAGGAGGGGGCAAATGATTCATTAAGACTTTGCCACCCATACCAGTAGAGCCGGCGAAGCCTGTGGGCGGAAGTTTCAAGAATATAAGAACTATAGTTATCTTTATCTTTCTTTTCTTGACTCGTTTTCTCCTGGTCTTGCTTTCCTACATTACTTTCTTATGTTCATGTGTTTCTGCATTTGTTCCTTTATTTTGTTATTTATTTCTAGCTGTCTGTCTTTCTTTAGGTCTTCATTTATCTCGTTCATTGTTCTTGCTTGTCATTTGCATATCAATGTCTCTATCTATCTACCTAGCTATCGATCTATCTATCTATCGATCTATCTAACTAGCTAGCTATCTATCTACCTACCTATCTATATCCGCCGACATTGCTCGGCGTGTCGGATACCTAAGAGAGGACTATTGGATACCTAAGAGAGGATAGAGGATAACCCCCCCCGGGACACGTCAAATACGCATGGTTTTTCGGTCGCCCCCCCCCCCCCTCCCCCCCCCCCCCTCCCCCCCCCCCCCCCCCCCCCCCCCCCCCCCCCCCCCCCCCCCCCCCTCCCCCCCCCCCTCCCCCCCCCCCCCCCCCCCCCCCCCCCCCCCACGTACCGCGCGGCAATTTGATGACGTTCCACTAAACGTAGTCTTCGGGGAGCCGGTGTCGCAAAACAGGGGTCCCAGGCTCGATTCCCCCTGCCGGCTTTTTTGCTGGCTTGGGCTTCCTACATCCTTTTGCCAAAAATCTGGACAAACTCCATGTTTTTGGACGTCTTTCATACATTCATCCATTGCATTCATTTCATACATTACATTCATTACATTCCTTACATACATTACATACATACATACATACATACATTACATTACATTACATTACATTACATTACATTACATTACATTACAGTACATTACATTACATTACATTACGATACATACATACATACATACATACATACATACATACATACATTACAGACATACATACATGCATACATGCATACATACATACATTACATACATACATACATACATACCTACATACATACATTACATTACATTACATTACTTTACAGTACATTACATTACATTACATTACATTACATACATGCATACATACATACATACCTACATGCATACATACATACATAGATTACATACATACATACATACATACATACATACATACATACATACATACATATTACATTACGTTACGTTACGTTACGTTACGTTACATTACATTACATTACATACATACATACATACATACATACATAACATACATACACACATACACACATACACACACATACATACAGACAGACAGACAGACAGACAGACAGACAGACAGACAGACAGACAAACAGACAGACAGACAGACAGACAGACAGACAGACAGACACACACACATATATATATATGCATACATACATACCAGAGAGGGAGATTGGGCATAGAGAGGCTTGGGGGGATGGGGAGGATGGGGAGCAGAGGGAGGGAGAGAGGACGACAGAACACACAAGGGAGACAAGGGAGAGAGGCAGAAGGAAAAAAGGGAGAGGACAATGTCGGCGGACTGAGCCGGAGGCTGTAGAGTTTCTTGCTCTACCTATCCATCTTTATTTCTACCTATCTATATTCCTACCTATCTATGTATTTATCATATGTTTATCTATCTATTTAATCTATCTATCTATCTATCTGTGTATCTATCTATCTATCTATCTATCGATCTATCTAATCTATCTATCTATCTATCTATCTATCTATCTATCTATCTATCTAATCTATCTATCTATCTATCTATCTATCTATCTATCTATCTATCTATCTATCTATCTATCTAATCTATCTATCTACTAATCTATCTATCTATCTATCTATCTATCTGTCTATCTATCTATCTATCTATCTATCTATCTATCTGTCTAATCTATCTATCTATCTATCTATCTATTTATCTATCTATCTATCTATCTATCTATCTATCTATCTATCTATCTATCTATCCATCATGTGCTACGCATCTTCCATCCCTCATCTCAACTCATTTGCAAATCCCCTTCGCTTGTCAGCTTTCACACCTTGGCCAATACCAAAACATCTGCTCACATCTAATATGCATTGACCAGCGCCACACTCTTCCAAAACAACTAATTTCCCTGAATGAAGTCTGTTCTGCACAAAACCTGCTAGGACGCATGCAAAACGCTGGTATTACGGTGTTTTTTCAATATCCAAGGGTTGGTGTGGATTTGTTGAAGTCATTTGTTGAGAAATTAATTAATTCTCCAATGTCCATATGATGAACTATCAACTGTATTTGTCGCGCACAAGTTCAAAAGGAGAATAAGGTGACACACACACACACAAACAGGAATGGCTGAAAGCAGATGCTTCAAAGCACTTTAAAGTACTTTTTGGATTGAATATTCAAGATTCCCAGGACTCTAGATCTGGAATCTTTAATCCAGCCTGGGCCCCCCAAACCGCTTTAAAGCGCTTTAAAGCACTTTTGGATTCAAGATTCAAGATTCAAGATTCTCAGGACTCTAGATCTGAATCTTGAATCCACGAGCCACCTGGATGAACACGCTTTAAAGCGCTTTAAAGCGTTTTGGGGGGCCGAGGGAATCTTGAATCTTGAATCTTGAATCCAAAAGTGCTTTAAAGCGCTTTAAAGCATTTTGGGGGCCCAGACTGGATTCAAGATTCCAGATCTAGAGTCCTGGGAATCTTGAATCTTGAATCCAAAAGTGCTTTAAAGCGCCTTAAGCTTTAAAGCATTTATTTTGGGCGGCCCAGACTGGATTCAAGATTCCAGATCTAGAGTCCTGGGAATCTTGAATCTTTAATCCCAAAGTGCTTTACAGCGCTTTAAAGCATTTTGGTGAATCAAAGTTGGAGTGCCTGAAAAGAGTCAAAATTGAAGGGCCTGAAAAGGGGGTGGAATTCACACAAAAGTACTGCAAATACTGTCAAATTCTCTTGGGGCGTGTTTTTTTTTGGGGGGAGGGGTACCATATATATATATACATATGGTCAGCACCTCCCCCCTGAACTACATTTGGAACATGCGGTTCATCTCACCCTGATGTATACAAAGGTATCATGTATGTATATAAATAAATAAATAAATAATATTGCGTGTAATTGTATTATATCTAGTGGTATGCCCCGCCCCTCCCTTGGACCTGCGCTGCGGCCAAACATGCTGGAAACTACGGTGTGGCTCAGTATTGTTCTTGTCCTGTTTGCCCTTCGGACAAAAGGGTCGAATTGGGCAATCCTTGTGTAATACGGGAAAATACACACTTTACAGTTTGCAAACTGTTCAGATTCTGTTCACTGGATCGAAGACTCCACACACAACTTCCGGAGATTCAAGCCTGGCCAGCCCTCAAAGCCCTCAATAGAGTGTAACGCTTTATCAAACAACTTCAAAGGTGTGTCCGGAGTCGGGTCAGTATAAAGTGTGCATTGTTATAATGTGCTAATCCTGCGTCTTTTGATAAGCCAACACGTCTGCCCAAAGGCAGCGAAGTGCAAAGACTCTTCCACTGGTCCTAAACAGATCCAAAAGGGACAAAAAACAGGGCCCTGTCCAAGAACACCGAGAAAGTGCCACACATTTTGAACATCGGCTACTTACTTGCAAGTGGATTTGTATTGGGTTTCAATGGTTGGGTTGCCGCTTGAATAAATACATATATATATATACATACGTATATATATATATATACAAATATGTATATATATATATATACATATATGCATGTACACATACATGATACCTTTATATTTTGGTATACCTATAAATTGTGTATATATATATAGATGTGCATATACTCTGTGTCTGTTGTTCTATGCTTTTCGAACAATGGCCAGGTCCGGCATCGCAGCGGCGCCTTGCGAAATTTCGCAACCGCCAGCGCAGTGATCTCTGACCCGAAGCCGGTGTGGCGGGCCCCTATATTTGCACTGGAAACCAGTCTCTTTTTAACATGCCTCGTTAAGCTCATTCTCCCCCTGAAGCCGGTGTAAAACATGGAGAGAAAGGCCCTTTTTGACCGCTTCAGGCCTATGTCTCCGTTTTAAACTGGTAGGGCCAATATTAGGTGAGTCTCCTCTTCGTGGGGGGGATGCACGGGGGCAAATATAGGGAGCGACGCTTGCCGCTTGACAAGCCAAAGGGCTGGACTGTACAGGGCCGAGCTGCCGACTAAATCAAAGGTGCTCCAACTTTCCTTTTGTTTGCCGCTGTCCAAGCACCAGAACTCCAAGTGACAAGGTTCCATTGTTGTCAACCATGTCCCTCATGGGGCCATAGGGTCCCGCAATCCCAATACTGGCTAGTGGTGCTATTTTGTTGGACTCCCTGACCATAGGAAAACTAGTCCTGGGAATTCCCCGTGTTTGTATCGCAGCAAGCATTGTTTCCCAGAAGCATGCCCAACAAGTTTGTGTCATTCATTCGCGCTGGCTTTGCCCGACCGAGTCGGGCTGTGGGAGATGGCATGGGATATAAATGGTTGATGGTGTTTGCACGTGTTTTCATCTTTTTGTTTGTGGGTCCCTTCATTTTCAGCAGCTGGATACGAACTTCCGGGAGACTTCTTCTGATCAAGTGTTCAGTCACTACCGCATTGGTGCCTCACCTCAGGGGCGCGTGTGTTGTTTGTACTTCTCTAAGGAGAATCGAGTTTCAGGCTTTAGAGTCTCTCAGTTTTGACAGCCCTGTGTGTTCATGTTAACCCAACTGGCCATCATGGCTTTGGCCAGTATTTGAGTCAATAGTCACTGTGAGGATCCTCCTCCTCCTCCTCCTCCTCCTCCTCCTCCTCCTCCTCGCTGTCGTCCTTGTTATCGTCATCGTGATTGTCACCGCTATCTCCATCGTCCGTTCTTGTCCTCCACATTGGTTTCATCGTCATCATCATCGTCGTCATTGTTATCATTAGCAGTCGGGTTATGTTCAGGGTCACCGTCATCAGCATCGTCATGCACTATGTGAGATGACCTGGGACACACTCACCAAACTGCCTTGAGAATACATGAAGGTGTATTCGTTTGAGGGTGCCACTTTTCTTGTTGGCTTCAAAGAGCACCACGAGATACTACGAGTAAAGTTGTCATTTTTGCAGCGTCCCCTAGTTTGACCCATATCCATATTTATGAGCAACCCTAAATGGGAAGGAGCAGGGCATGGCTATGTTGGAGCCCATTGCACATTTGCATGCTCAGGAAGCAGGGAGGCTGGCTGCTTGCTTGCTGCGACTGATGAGAAGTCAGGGCCCAGTTTTGCCATTATGCCTTCTTTTAGTGATTGGCTCAACAATCCCCTGAACGGTTCAAGAGGTCTGTGTTTGCTTCACTCGGGTGCTTTGATTTGTTGAACCTGGCCGAGCCCCTTTGTTTGTTCTTGCGATATGTACTAGTTTGTGTTGTTTTGTTTTTGTTCCTTCTCTCGACTCAAATCACAAAACAACCTGGCTCGTTGCTCCGCCCAACGTATCTCCTAACGGATTCGAGGCCAGGCCCGAACTTTTTCGGGTTAGCTGATCGGCTCGCAACCGGCAGGCGCGGGCTTTCCAGCTTCAACAGATGGGCAGTGCCCCGAAACCCAACTGCCGGCAAACGCCCCCACAAGTCTGAAGGAGACTAAGCGAAACTCGACCTCACAGATATGTCATATATTACATGTATATATATATATATATACATACATGTAGGTTGTTCAACAACTTGTGACCACGGGTCTACAAGAAAACATGTGTTTCGTCTCTTTATCGCCTCAACTTCAAGCAACATGGAGAGAGTGCCATCACCAGCTTGGCCTTGTCACCTTACTTCTCGTGGGAAAATGACAGGTTTCCACGCACTTTTCGGGCGAGCACCTAAAAAGGCAACGGCAAATCAACGTAGAGTTGTTTTCTTAAGGGCTCCTTTAGACAAAGCCCCTACATAGGAGAGGAGCCCCACATTTTCATAAGGAGTCCTTTATAAACCACCCGAAGGATGCTGGGGCGTCATATCAAAGATTCGCAAGGCCTTTCTTATGACACGCCACGGGGCATTGTTGTTCTCGGAATCAGCCATGGTGAGGGCTTGAAGTCATTGGGTGCAGAAGCCTAATTTAAACCACTCTGTTGTGCAAGTGAAAAACGACCTCGCAAGAGGCGGTTTAGACGTTGGGGCCTAGGATGAAGGTTCCTTTTGAGAGCACCGCCCCTTTTTCCACTGGTTGGGTGTAGAAATAGAGGAGATAGCTCCAGGTCAGCCCGAAGGGACTGGCTCCAGACAGACGGTCGCAAACTGACCGACCTGTGAATCATCACAATTCAAGCGGAATCTAAATTGACCACTAAGGCAGGCTAGGAAATCTTTCGTTCCATGGGGCCTCGTCTAGAAGAACAATCGGGATGTTTCTGACATATATATATATACATACATGTATCATATGTCAATGTTTTACTCCCCCAAACTCGTTGTTTGTCTATGGCCAGGGTTTGGGGCGCTGCTTTTTCCGCTCGGGCGGGCTCTGTTTAGTCACCGCCTGCCCGAGCCGAACCCTTCCGAATGCCTCAGATGCCCACAGGTCACAATGTTTTTCTTTGGTTTTTTTTCTCCCCCAGAATGACACGGCCAACAAAAACAAAGACCCCCGCTTTGATCCAAGCTCTTTAGATTGCGTGAGGCATTCCGAAGGTTGGGGGCTTCCTTCCTTAGCCCTGGCAAATCGCAGGATCTGTGCTCAGCTTGCTTTGAAGTGCCCTGAAGACGGCGAGGTTTTGGGAAAAAACCATCAGCTGATTCAGCGGCAGATCCTGCTCACGCGCCTGGCTGTGCAGATAAGCCTTTCGCACCCAGCACTTGATTCGTCCCATTGCCAAACCGCATGGTATCCTCTGTTGCCCACTGGCGCCCTTTTTTCAACTTTTTTGGGGAAGGGTTCCCCTTTGAACTCACCAACAAAAAAAGGGTGCCCTTTTTTCCCATGGCCACTGGGCATTACCCAAAATGACACCCTGGCAAATAGAACCAAGGACTACAATCTGCGGTCGCCTGGTGGTGAAATTTTGACCCATACTCATATCTTTCCCTTCAACAATGATGATTAAACATGATCAAACGACGTCTAAATCCTAGGTTCAGGGTTGAGTGCTGACTGCGACCCGAGTGCTTCATCAGGGCTTCCTATGTTCCCGTTTTGCTTGCTTTAAACATCTTTTGGAAAGCGAGAGGTTTCCTTTTGCCGGGGTCATGTTTGGGGTAAGTATTGTTTTATTTGGCCGGAATAGTGGTTGCATGCCGTTATGTTGCCGTGGGTGGCTTGAGTGTGGCAACCCCCGTGGATTCTCGTACACAAGCACGTTCCGGCAAACAGGTTCCAGCTTGCGCATTTCTTTCGAGGGTCACCCGCTTTTCGGGGGTTTCGCGGACCATTTCGTGCTAGGGTCTGCCTGACGCCTTTTTCTATGTGGCTCTATGATATGTTTGGATGTTTTTGGTAGCAAGTAACAACCATGCTTTAAGATGTTTTTGGCAACCTGTCGGGCGTGGCAGTGCCTGTTTGGTCACCCTCAGATGTTTCCACACTTGGATCAGGGGAGGTCATTGCCATTTTTGTGCTGAGCTATTAGATAGCTAGCATGGAACACAACCCCCAACAAAACACGTGCATGCCATGGCTGAGCACAGATCAGTATGTGGGAATGTGCCAACTTTAGCATTACGCGCATGTGCAAGTTGTTGATGTTGTTGGTTGTTTGTTCTGGCGTAAGTTTCAACTGCCCCCTGATTTCCAGACATGTGCTGATGTTTCATTATCAGAAGACAGTAAACCCTACACCTGGACTTGTTTTGAGACTACGTTTAGGGACAGACTCGATTGTGGGTGCAGGAAGATATCGCCCCATCTTTTCTCGCCCAGAAGCAGGCGTCCAAAAAGGCGCAAGGGGTCCGAGGGCGCTTGCTTGCCTGCTTGCTTTGTAACTGATGTTCCACTTTTGCAGTCGAGGTCATGACAGTAGATATGGACTATCAGGCTTTTGCTAGCACTTACTGGATCTTGTTGGGGTGCGATTCAATCCCGAAAGTTCTTCTTTGTGCATGATTCAGCCGAAAGCCAAATGCAAACTGCCCTCTGAAAGCTCTCATTTGTTGAGACGTACTCAACATATGTGTATTCATTGCGAGACTTTGCTCACCGCTGTATACTTGTTTAAAGGTTTCAGCGGTTTTCCCAAGACTAGCAACGTGTGTCGTTTGTAGCTGACCCAGGTCCGGCCGTTTTCGGTTGGAACTTGGAGAGGCTACTGAGTTACTGGCCGAAAGTCATGAACTGTTATGTTCCACTGATTTTGAGGAAGCAATAACCCAATGCCTAGTTGCTTCGAAAAGCTACTGTCCGAGGACAGGTGGTAGAGTCATGAAGGCTCCTTTGTTTGAGGGGGAACTCACATTTAAGAGAGCCATGTGCACAGATTTTGGATATCCGCTGTAGATATTTCCGCGCCAATTCCACCCGAAAAGTGGGCACCTCCGTGTTCAGCAGCCGTGGCTGGATCTTGAACCGAGTATGTCTTGGGGAATCATGCGGAGTTTCTCACCAACCAACAAGAGTCTTAGTTAAACTTTTGTGCAGGGGACATATAGCCATAAACTCCTTTGTGAAGGGTTTCCTCGCACCTTCCGGAATCCTCAGATTCTCTCGTTGGCCTGTTGTTTAACAACCCCCGGACTTCCCGTGCTTCCCTTTCTTTTTTCTCGAGAGCTACCTGCAGCAACGCCAACAACCTCTCTCCAAAAGTGCAGTGCCTGTCAGCCGGCGTAAATTGGGGGATTTAGTGGTCCTGGGTTGCAACAGACAGAGCCAAACAGCTGAACTTGTGCCCAGAGCCAGATGGGGTTTACTCCTTTGCAACGTGTCGTCCAAACATGGGTCCCCTCAAAAAGCCGTTCCTCTAAACATGATGCTTTGTGTGTGTGGTTCCATGTTTCTCTGCAGAAGAGCAAGCTCCCATCAAAGAAGAGTCACCTTGTTTCAGTGGTCAAATTCCATATCAATGGGTGTTGGGTCTAAATCTATATCATCCTTTGTCAGCAGGAAGTGTCCAATGCGGAAGCTCATTCGTGGTCGGAGATGGGCTGACCGCCACGCTTGCGCCAATTTTGCAACCGACTTCAGCTGTGCTCAGACCAGAGCCATCAAGTAATACGTCAACGGCTGGATTTATCGAAGCCCACATCCCAAGTCGCGAAAGACTTGACATGTCCTTGACTGATATTTCTGCATGCGGAAAATCACGCCCATCTGAATGCAACATCTTCAAGGTCCTTTGCCCCCCCAATTTGCGGCTCACAAAGTGGCCAGTTCTGGGGGTTGCTGCTCCGGTTTCGTGTTCGCGAATCCCTTGACCATGGACACGGAGCCCTTGAGCCAGTTCGCACTGGCCTCAGCTCCCAAGCGGTGCGCGGCTTGCGACACGAGCCCACCGATTCGGGAGAAAACGGAGCTCGTGTGCTGTTCCTTACATGGGGATCCAACCTATTTCACGCTAACGGGGTGTAATTTCTCCAGATACTCCCCTGCAAATTGACATGGAATCCCAAAAAGGCATCCTGTTTAGAGGGAACTCCTTTAGGGGGGGGGCCGCCTTTTGGGGTTCCATGTCAGGGGAGTATCAGGTGTCCCCGTTTAGGCTGGTATTCTTCCGTCCTTGCCAGGGCTGGTTTTGGGCGTGTCTTCTTCAGTGCGCATCAAGGTTCGGAACAAAGACACCTCCCAAGCTTTTTTCCAGGTATCTTGCAGATGCTGTACTGTTGTTGCTCACATGTTGGGATCGCTCGATGCGCTCCTGTGGTTGCAACCAAGCAAAATATCAGATCATATTTGTTAACGCGCACCCATGGTTCCCTGATGGCGTTAAACAGGCCCTACGCCCCCCCGATCCTCCGAACTTGCCCCCATGGTCAGGGGTCCTTTGTTCCCTGTTTGGGCACCGGTCGTTCTATGGCCCAAGGTTTTCCCTTTTGTGTTTGTTGGGATCCTTCTATTGAAAATACAGTAGTGACCCCCGAACAAGGTTCCAACTGTTTTGTAGCGTCAAAGTTTCACACCCAGATCAGGGGTTCCCATGTATTGAGTCCTTCAGTCCCCATACCCTTTTGCCCGGCGTAAACCATGGCACCCGCTACGTCACCCACTGATCCGTGGTTAGCATTGGTCGGCTTGGGCTCGAACTCAAATGAACAGGAACTTTGTTGAGCCCGTTTGTCCAACCCCTCTCCGGTGCTGTTTCTTTCCACCGCAGATAGCCGCCATTTGAACAGTGTCAAAAAGACCACTCCAACTGTTTGCCTACTCATTGCTAGTATGCAAAATAGTAACACTGATTGGGGCCGTGTCGAAATGAATCATTTTGTTTGTTGCTGTTGCTTTCTTAATGGAGAAGAAGGAAGCCGAAGAGCAGCCTGGAGGATTACCCTTGAGCACGCATCCGTATTTGGTTTGACACCCATGGGAGCCAAAGAGCCAGGTTGCCATTCGTAGACGAACCCCCGTGGGTTGATGCTCGGTTTTGTTTTTTGTTGTTGCTTTTTATACTGTTTGTCGGGTTTGGTTGCAACGAAACACGCATGGACTGGATAGATTGGACCGGGAGTTGCGCTTTTCTGGCTCCTGGAGTTTCGGGCTGGTTCCCAGCCGCTTGATTTCTGGAACGTGAGCATTGTCCTAAACTTGGACGGACCTTTCTTGGACGGTATTCACAGGGAGGCCGAAAGCAAGCCAACTATTGAACGGGCATGAGCAATTGCTAGTTTGTCCAAAGCTGACCTTTTGAGTTTTGACTGTTTGGTTGTGCCAATGTTGGTCCATGATAATTTGGGTATGCATCAAATGCGCCTACCCCGAAGAAAAGTGTTCGTTGTGTGCCCTGTAAACCCGCCCCAAAAGAGTCACCCTCAAAAACCACCCCCAACTACGGAACCCAACACACCCATCCGTTTGGCATGTGTCCATAGGTTGGCCATGTTTCCAGGGCAGCCCTGAAAAAACGCACTGCCCCCAGGTTTTGATTCCGGGCCAGCTCTCAAATCCGTAGGTCATCCTGGCGCAGAACGCCCAGGGCCGCGCCTGTGAGGCTTCGTTCCTGGAGCCGCGACCCCGTGATGTCTACCCAAAAGTAAGGTCGGTGACCCCATTTTCTAAGGGGCCACGGCGGCAGGACTTCATATGGGCAAGGGTCAAAACACGCCATGAAGAGTTCTGTACTTTGGCCGCCATGACATGACCAAAATGTTTAACACCATGTAGTAAGCGTGAGAAGCGACATTCCTGTTTGGGGCTAGCCGGATTCTGAATGATGAGTTGCATGTGCGGGAAGCCCCTGTTGTCGGGAAGAATCCGGCCGCCGGAGCGACACCCGGAGCGATACCTTTCAGATCATGGAGCGACACCCATGGCCCCTTTAAGTAGGCAGTTATTGGGGACTATAGCGCGGCCCGGTGTGGCCCATACAGGCATTTACAACTGGGTTGGTACTGTAGAACCAGAGGTCAACTGACCGATATGTTGACTATCAGCTTTGCCATTTGGGAAGGCCATCCCCTGTCAACTGTTGCTGCGCTGGCATGTTCTTTTTGGCAAGCGGATCTGTTGCGTCCCCCCCTCATTTGAGATGGATTGACAGAACTTCTTATTTGTGATGCCCGCGCTTACCAACTTGAATGGATGCGGGAGGTAGCAACTGCATAGGGATTTGGTCGATGAATAACGTGCTTATCCCAAAAAAACGATGGTTGAGTTTTGGGGCGTCCAAAAATCGGTAGAGTGTCACTCCCGCACTGCTAAAAACGACTAAGTACTTGATTCCCCCCACTCCCTGACTTCCTGGACTTGATACTTTTTGGGTCTGGACCTTTGTGGCCAAACAGTTTGGACATGTTTTGGCCAGCTGCGCTCAGGCTTCTGTCAGAAAGAGCGTTCATCAAAGCGATCATTTGCGTGCCGGACGTGTCCAACGCTCATATTTTTTAGACGTGTTGCCTTTTCGGGTTTCCACTTAAGAGCCTTCTTGGAATTCCCAGCATTTTGGTGTTCTCTCAGTTTTGTGACCCCTTAACGTGTAAAAGGATTGAGACAACGTGTTAGGGCTTGAAAACAACGGGTACGGCAAGATATTTGAAACAGAGAAGAAGCAGAGCTCTCCACTTCCCCCAGACGCCCCACTTCGTTTTTTTTCTTATCCAAAATCTTTCTTTACTGTCTTTGGAGCTGCAACATGCACCTACTACAACCCAAACAACCCAACTACTTGTGCAAGAGAAACGAACCCAACTACAGCACTTGCAGCACAAGGCAATTGCTGCCATCCTCTGCAGAAGTACACAAGACTAGACTACGGATTCACAGACAGAACTTTGTAGTTCACCTTGTAAGTGGTTTGGAATTTGTTTAATCGGGAGGTAGTAGTTCTGTTGTGTGGACATCATGAGGGAGATGTAGTCGCTTGTGAAATCCAGAAAAATCCTGAAGTGAGGTACCTTAGAAGTAGTGGTTTTTTATTGGTGTTGTTGCTGGTTGTAATTTGGAGTAAAGAGACACACTCACTTACACAAACCAGGGACTACAACAGATCTTTGGTGGAAACTGGTGACTACGCCGTCAGAGTGCATAAACGTTCACACCATAGCAGTCAGCGGTTGCCCAATACATGAAAAAAAATGATGATTGTGATTGGATTAGCGACCATCCCATCCCATCACCACCACCAAGCGCGCTTGGCTCGCCAGGCGTTGGTGCGACAGGCCCTGGACCATGCAGGCGTTTTCGTCTTCGGAGAGCTGCTGGAGTGCGCCAACGTGCAGGCCGAAGACGGGAAACTTTGTTTTGTTTCAAAGCAATATTTGGGGATGGGACAGAATGAAACCACCAGAGGGCAGGTTTCAGTCCTTGGTTCCATTTGCCAGCGTTTCATTCTGGCCACCTATTTTTGACCCAAAGCCGTTTGGGCGGGTCGTTTTGAGGGGACCCCGCAAAATGGTGGTTGTCCTTTTAATTTCCCTTGAAAACGACCAAACAAGGGGTACCCTGAAAAAAAACTCGTTTGATCCCCAGCTCGGAAACAGCATGCAGATCTGATCCATGTGAGGCAGGCTCCATGTTTTGGGTGACAAAAGCAATTTTGGCGCACCATGCTTAGAGGCGTCAGTTTTCAGGGATCATATTTCAGGGCTCCCATGTGTGGCTCCAATCATGGGAACCGACCGCTCTTCAGGTTTTCGGGAAACGCAAAAGGAAGCCACCCCATCCCTACACGCCCACGCCTTCTGTTTAGGGGTCAACAACTATCATATTTAGGGACTTGGGCTCCTATAGGTGGGGAAGCTAAGCTTTAGCATGGGCTCCTTTGGGAATCCGCTTTTGGATGAACAAACAAACAAAGAAACAGAGTGGTTTGAACCCCCGCGGAACCAAGAAAAGCCTTGCTCAAACGCCAGGTTTTTTTTGGGGGGCAAACAGCCACGCTTACACACAGAGAGCAACTAGCAGGTTTAAGAATCTTGCGTGTGAAAAGCATCCGAGAACCCAGCTTTTAGATCCCGGGAGCGACGAGAGGAACGTTCAGGGCACTGGCTTCCACTTCTTATTTGACGGGCATCAAGGCAATCACATTCTGCCCGAAGCTACGGCTTCCAAGCCAGGCTCTTTTGACGACAGCTCGCGCGCTGCCGTTTCGAACATGTCTTATGCAAAAGAAGCAATCGCGCTCTTGGCCAAGATAGAGGGAACATTGCAAGTGCACTTGCCGCCACAATGCTGCGCATGCCATCTTGTGGATGACCTCTGTCAGGCTTGTGAAGTCAATCCAAGCAGCTACGTCAATTTGCTTCTTTCGTGGCGTCAAAAAAAAACTACTCGTTGCCTAGGCCTACTAGGCGCTCTTGTTGCACATTGAGAGCAGAGGAAGATGTCAAACTGAACGAGAAACCTTTGGAGCAGTTACAAAATGGGAAGTTTGGAGACTTGCTTGTGCGATTTGAGAAAAAATGCAGGGTATGCTTGGATTGCATGACCCTCCGGCAAAATGGCTGTTTCTCAGTCATGTTTTTTCTGCGATTGATCGGCTGCTAGAAGTCGGCCGCTTGGTGGCCTTTGATTCTGTGTGGTCCTTCAGTACCCCCGTTTGGCCATCTCATTTCTTTGCCGGATTGAACAGTTTGGTTACGGGTCCGACAAGGAGACCCTTGGACCATAGTCTAACGCCCTTGCAACAAAGAAGTCAAGAAGGGGCTTCTCACTCTCAGAGAGCGCATTGATCGAAACAAGTCCCACACTATCCCACACTTGTTGTTTGCCACTATCATGATCTTCCCGAAAAGTTCCAAACTTCAGAAGCTGGGGAATAGCACGATTGGGCACGACGCAAACCAACAGTGCTGGAACCAGCGGGTCCACCAGCTCTCTCTCGTGGCTAGCGAGTCAGCCAAGGCAGGACCTCTCTATGCTAGAACAAAGCGGAGTTAACTGGCTAGACAA
This sequence comes from Effrenium voratum, assembly GCA_963377175.1. Taxonomy (NCBI): domain Eukaryota; class Dinophyceae; order Suessiales; family Symbiodiniaceae; genus Effrenium; species Effrenium voratum. Next base: position 597,979 of record CAUJNA010003333.1, read on the forward strand.
GAACAGTGCCCTTGACTCTGAGATCCCCTTGCAACAAAATGCTCTGATTCATTTGACTTCCAACTAAACCAACCCTGAACTCACTGACACGGATCAGCAACCAGCTCGGGAAATCACTCAGGGAAACCCTTTTAAAGTGAACTAATGGTAATCCCAACCATCTTGCATGGGGTTACCTCATATTCAATTGTTGCCAGGTGGGGAACCAATCATCCATTGCGCAACAGGCGAAAAAAGGATATGTCTCGTAAACAAAAGGAACATCTCGTGTTACCAGGTGGGGAACTATTCATTGTTCCACTGCCGGACAAAAACCAAAAAACATATGTATGGTAAACAAAAAAAACAAGGCACAAAGCCATGGAACCCATGGAATCCCAGAACCCATGGAACTCATTGACTCATTCTTCATTTTTCTGGGACCCATGGACTCAAGTGCCTGTGACGCAAACGGCCAGGCCCTGCAGGGCACGGAGTTCCAGCCGGCCCTGGAGCTTCTTCGGCTCTTCGCCTTCGGGAGCTACCCCGACTACAAGGCTCGCCCGCGTCGTTTCAGCCGGGGCGGGTGGGCTCACCCCATGGGTTTGGCGGTAAACGAAATCCAGGGGACCAGAGTTCTGGTAGCTAAGGGACGTCAGGACTCCACCCCATTTGCGAGGTACACCAATGTCCACTAAAGTCAAGCAAAGGCAAAGTTGGACTTCTGTGTTTGGGGGGTTGCGGCCAAACATCAACTGGGCGTTTCCTACAACGGGATTCCCCTTTTTGGATGCTTGTCGGAAACCAGGAAAAAGGACATCTTTCGAGAACCCCCCCCCGCTGTTGGACTTCGGGAATACTGAGCAGGCAAAGAACAAGTTGAAGGTCTGTCAGGGGTTTTGGCTCAGTCAATTTGGTGGTTTCTTCCTTTCCGTTTCCCTTTGAAACTCCCTCAAAAAGTATCCTCAGGAACAGGCACCCTCAATTCTTGCCAGCTGGCTGTGGTCAGCCCGGTCAGTTTTGCCGGTGGCAAAGGAGCGTAAGATGGGTAGCTTCCTTGTGGATTCTTGGTGAAAAAAACAAGCCAACGCTACCTTGCTTCTTGGCCTTTTGGTGAAATTAGGGGAACCATGGCTGGGAGATCCTTGTTACGTTTCCAGGTGCAAGTTGACCATCTCTTGGCAAAGGTTGTGGAAAACTAGGCTTCAGGGCATTTGTTCGGCGTGATTTGCATCCTTAGACTTTATACAACTTTGTGGGAAGGGCTTTCCCTTGAACCCACAAGAAGTTAAACTTTTTGCGAGGGGTCAACAGCAACAAAGTTGGTGATACCAAGAGAATCGAAAGTAATCACAGGGAGGGCTCACTTTGGCATCACAGGTTTCGGGTCGTTTCCCACAACATCCCACAACCATTTCCCCTTTCCTTGCTGGTTCTCTGCAGGGAACGAGGGAATGACTATCCCCCAGTTTCCTTACAAACCCGCTTCCGGCTCATTTCCCAAGCCCCGGTGGATTCCCTCCCCAGCAAGTCTGACCATCAATGACTTGCTGGTTCTTTTGTAGATGTGGGAATGAACCCAGGGGTCTTAAAGGAAGCCACCGGTTGGATGGTTTTGGTCAACCACAAGGGGTGCAATGCTTCAGGGGCGTTCCATTTCTCATTCCCTGCCTATCGCAGCCAGACGAATCGACCACCGATTCCCAGGCCCGGCAGGGTGACTTTGGGGAGCTGACCGCGGCCCAGCTGCGGAAGCTGCAGATGCGCCTCGATCCAAACCAAAACCTGGGCGTTTTGACGTGTGGCTGTGGGTCAAAAAACCAATGGGATCCCATTTTGGGGTAGGTTCACCAACCATTTTAGACTATTTTAGTGGGGATTGGGGTTTTCACTGGCCTCTTTTTTTTAAACCATGATCAAAGTCACCCCCAAGTAGTGGGTTAAATGGGCACAACCCCGATTTTCTGACTTTGAGAACCCCCCAGAAACAGTCAAAACAATGACCCCAGTTTGACAAGTGGCGGATCGGAATCTGACAAGTTGGTTGTGTTTGAGGGGAAAAGCGGGTGTATTTGCGAGTCAACCCGGAACTTGAGGGGGCGTATGGGAGTACACAAGCCTTAAAACCGTCATATTCGTGCCGTTTGGGGTTCTGGTCTGGGGGTCTGGGAGCAAGCTTAATGTGACACGCCTTATTGGCAAAACACGTTTGCGTGAACATGGTTATCCATCAACCCATACTCTGTTACGCAGGAATCAGTCAGACAACAAACAGGAATATGTGTGTTTAAATGTATCGCCAGGAGATCTCATGTGTTTGTCACGTTTAGTCATCCTTTGTGTTTGGACACTGCCGGGATTTCTCAAGTGATTTCCTGCAGGGGTGCTTTTGCCAGGTGTTCAATGTTGTTGGCAAGCACGTAAGAGGGAACTTCAAATTTGAGATCGACGATAAGGAGGCTAAGTATCAGTCTCGCAGCATTCAAAAGGTCAGGGGTGATTCCAAATGGTGGGATGTTCCCAGGGTTCCAAAAGGGCCAGCACGATTAACCACCTGACATTTTTTCGGATTCATCCATTTCACACATGGGATTTGCGTCTGGCCATTCTGGCGATGGATGCAAGCGTCGCACGGCGAGATGGGCGGGCTTACCTGGTTTTTTGGCTTTTGCTCGCTTCAAACGGAGAGTCAGCCAACCACCTGTGCGTTATTGTGTGTTCAGGGTCTGAAAGGAAGATCACTCTGGTTTCTCCTTCTGACCGTTCAATGGGTTTACACAAATTTAGGGGTTGTGACAAGCCACCTTCAAACATACAGTATATGCAAGTTTAAGGAGGCACCAACCATGTTTGCGGTGTGAGGAGGCTCCAGGAAGTCTTTGTTGGGTCTGCCCAGAGCCGTGAGATCGCTCCTAGGCTCACCTTGGTCTCCATGGCCACCAAGGAGTTTCGGTTTTCGAGAGGGATCCAAAAGTCCGGTGGCTGGAAGGTATTCCAAGTCTGATGTTATTGGTTGCATGCGTGTTTCGCATGTGGTTCTTGGTTTTTTTGCGCCAAACAAAAAAAAAGCCTTGGTGTGTTTTTCTATGCCTTGGTGTGTGTTTCTAGTGATTTTTGGCCCAAGCCTTGCTTGCGCCAAACACTTTGCCAGAAGTTCCTTGGCTCGGCTTGGCCAAGCACCAACTGAATCAAAGCGCGCCCACGACTGGTTGTGCTTCTGGATTCCCCTGGTCCAAAAACACATTTGGCGAAACTGCTTTGAGTGAGCTTCAATGGTTGGCCGGGCGATTTGTATTTCTTTGAATGACTCTCTTTGGTCGAAAGGGACCTTTTCGCGTCGTTTCACCTGTTGGTGGGTAGTTGTGTTTGGCTGAAAACGAAGCGAATCCTGGCGTTGCCATGATGGCAAGCTGAAAGCCAGCTGCCGCAGGACTTGATTATTCTTGACTTTGGGACCTTTGCCCCCTCACGAAAACCAGAAACAACACATCACCTTCTGCCGGCTGGTAGGCAGTAAAGTGTGTATTTCTTCTAGGTTTTGAAGGGTGGGTCCGACACGCCGTGGTTGACTACTAGCAACTGGCAAATGGAATCGCAGCACATGCAGGAAGAACCCCGTAAAAGCTCCTTGTTCAGATACATGTGCGCCTCGGTCAAAGCACTCTTTTACTGGAGTGCCTGCTACCCCTCAATTTGTACAATTGTAACACCAAGCGAGAAGAAAAAGAAGGGAAGTTCTGCCTGTTCGGGCTTTCTAGCACCAACGCCCAACTTCACAACGACACGGTTCTGTACGGTTCCGAACGCTCTAGAACGACTTGCGAACGCTCCCGTTTGGTGTTGCAGTTGTACAAATTTGGGGGGTAGCAGGTAAGGCTAGGCAGGGCGGGTCATGAACCCCTTAGAGAATGTGGACAACCAAGACCCGCATTGCAACTAAGACCAATTGAGATAACAATGACGGCCCACATAGGGAGCTTGGCACCTGGAAGCAAAGCGTTTTTTTTCTTCGGCTGTCGGGCAGGACAAGGTCATCAGATTCTCGGATTTGGAGGTCCGGAGAAGGGTCTGTGGGGGAGGGGTCTATGGCGGAGCAAGCCTGGAAACCACATCGGCGCAAGGGGCCCTAGCTTTGGCACTTTTCGTGTTGACCCCAGGTGACTTGTGTTGTTCTTTTTTTGGTTTTCTGGGGAAATGGTTATGAGCAGTACATTTGGTGGCGTGGAAAATGCAAGTGGAACATGAGCAACACGGGAACCAGGCTGGTCTTTGTTTGGTTTTAAACGCCACAGGTGGCCTTTTTAGATCAATTGAATCTAGATGGCACTCGTTGCAGGTTGGTTTTAATCATTTCCCAGTGCCAATTGTTTTCCCAAAAACATGACGAAAGCACTACCTTCCGGGGTTGCGATCTCCAGCTCTGTTTGTGAGCCGGCGATAGCGTATTGATTGCCGGACCCCCGTAAGACCGGTCCAAACCCGGCGCCGTTCAGGATGCAAGTTCACAAACAATCACCAAATCTGGAGGCTACATTAGCAATTTCCTTTCATTTCCCGGCCAAAGCCTTTCCAGTCGGTTTTTGCGCGTTCTCTTCGATTTTATCACGTTACCAGCCGGGAGAGTTGTTTGAAGTGCGAAGGCCATGGAACGGTTCGCGATGGATCCCTGCACCAGGCGGCCGTTGACGTCACGGGCACAAGGGCGCTAGAGGACCTGATCATCGAGGCCAGCTGGGTTTTCCTACGTCAACAAGAGTGCCCCTCGTTTCCCAAGCGGAAGTGGGCTGAGAAAAGGTCCTTTCCCAAGTGGACACTCCGTGTAATTATCTCTGCCATGATGAAACAACAACCTACAGCTTAGGATTGGTAAGCTGGGCTGCTCGGCCTCGGAGCTTTCTGATCGGATGTTATTTTTTCCCCTTGCCCGCTGTATCGGTGTACATTCTGTGGCAAGTTGCACATCTGCAGGTCAAATGCTTTGAACCTGTGCAAGTACTGTGGCTGCGGGGTCATCCCCCGCCATGGCCGCAAATGCTTCTTCACTGCATGACAATGTACGCAGATCTTTGGAGTTTTGTTCACACCGGCCTCAGCCTCCAAGAGCCGGTTTGAACGGATTGTGCCCCTCTGTTGGCTGTGGCCTGGTTGTACTTGTCAGAATACGGTCCGGGAGCCCCGGCTGTATTCCTGCTCGTGCATTGCAGGAGCTTTTTCCCCATTTGGCAGGTTTGGGGTGACAGATCTTGAGTGTCAGCCCCGCTGTGGCCGTGACAGCTGCGACAGAGCCCGAGGCTCCCAGTGCTGACAGTCCAAAGCCTGACCAAAGCCTGAGGATTCAGGACAGCCGTGACTGGTGGCCGGGTCAGGACAGCTGCCATCCAGGATATAGCATGTCATTGAGAGTTTGTGCGTTGCGCTTGGCAGCAGCCACGGTGTAATGATCAGAAGCCAGCAGTGCGTAGCTGTTCGCTTGGTCACAATGCTTGGCTTTCCCTTCAAACAACATGCCTACTAAGTTTGAATTGGTAACTGTCTTAGGTGGGGATTGCTCGAAGAAACGTTTTATTTTAAGGATGAAGAGGCAAGCCCTGCAAGAGGTCCCTTTGTCAAGGAAGCAGAGCTCCCCTTCGAGATTGGGGTGCCTTGTCTTCAAGTTCCCCTTCGAGCGGTATAGCCACCCAGAGACATTCACTTCCCCGAGAGGAAAGAAAGAAACTTAGTTATGTTCAAACTTTCTAGATACTTACAAAGACCTCAAAGAAGTTACTGAGCCTCGGTGGCTTCGCGTGGCCAACCGCCCCTTAGTACCGCAGGCAGTGTACCAAAACCTGGTGGTGGGCAAGATGGATCAGGACAGGAACCATATGCTCATTTTGTGACGAGCACACCGATTCGGGGTACAACCGAAATCCAGGATGTGCCAGGATGTAGGTCCGTGGTGATCCCTTGTTTGAGCTGCTAGAACTGGAACGGTTTGACTGAGCAAGTCAAGTTCTTGTGTTGGGTTTCTCAAAATGTTGGATTCCTTGTTTAGTTTGTATTTTAAGTGAGACGAAACTGAAACCAACCATTTCAGGGGACATATTCGCCGTTGTAACAAAGAACATGTGTATGCCTGTTAGACAACCACAACATGGCTGTTGACACTACAGTTGGGTGACAGTACATAGGCACAATCCACCATCTACTTTCACCGTACTTGCACCGGCCGACAGGAGAACAACTGCCTCATCGTAGACTCTGTGGCATGCCGGGACTGCCGGGCAGAGGACCGTGGGTGTGGAGGGTGAGTACTGGCTGTGTTAGGAGTAGGCGTGCTGTTGTTTTTTTTGGCTTAAAGCTGTTTGTTCGATTGTTTGGGAAATTGTTGTTGATGCTCAGTTCTTGTCTGCGGGTTTGCAGTGTTGCTTGTTTGTGATTGTTTGTGCAGACCATCGCCCAGGATTTGCCTTTTTACCGTCCTCCTGGGAAACCAAGAAGACCCCATCCAACAGAGTTTGCACACCGCGGACTGTTGTTTGAATATTGTTCCAGAAGAGAGCTGGTCAAAAGGTAAAGCTTTAGTTGCCTGTACTATCGGCTTGTTGCTTGGTTGTTTGTTGGCATGTGTGTTTAAGTGTTCAGTGCTTTTTTGTTTGTTCATGTTTCACAGGCGTTTAAATACATGTCGCACTCTTGAGCGCCTGGACTTGATATATATTTCAGGAAGACAATTTTAGTGGTAAAGGAGCAGTTTCCATCTTGTCAGTCCACTGAGGAAGTGAGCAGTGTTTTACTCGGACACCAGGGTGGGGATTGGTGGCTTCTGGCTTCTGGACTCAGCCTTCCTTGGGCTGTCCAGTTTTAGCATCATCTTTTGTGGCTGTGTGCAGGTGTAGTTCCTGTTGAAATGATGATAGGGAGTATGAATGTGTCTCAATATAGGGGAACCCCAAGTTGCTGGTGTCCCTTCAATTTCCCTTGAACAAACCGGGAGCCCTGTTCAGCCTTAGTGTTTGCACCTGAGGAAAGGATGCGCAGTGGAAAGTCACATCTCAGGACATCGACTACATCATTGAGACGCTAACGGCATGGCAGGCGTCCGCACAGGACATGATACGGTCGCCCGGGCCCCGCTGCCCCGTCGGTCGATGTTGAGCCCTCGGCCCTTTCAGCCGGCCTTAGGACCTTTGAGCTTTTCTTGATGTGGTTTGACCAGACAAACCTTGAACTTGTTGAGAACATGACAAACAAGCCTTGCTAGCCGCAAAGAGGACAGCTTGTTCGAGGACCCCCCTTGAGACCAATGAGAATTACCTGACAAACCGAGTCCCAGTAGGTCACAATGAGAACCAACTTGGAGTCGTCCTTTCGCCCTCATGCGTTGGGCCCCTGAAGAAAAGGTACCCGCACTGCTGGGATTTGGCGCCTGGCAACTTTCCTGGGACCACGTATGTTCAAAACCCCCAACGAAAACAACATGTCTGGGGTTGAAGTGGGAAAACAACTAGTATCATTCAGCAAACCATAAGGGGGTTCTGACAAAGTGGTTCCGGCTTGCACCAAAGGAACAACATGATGTGTAGCATGCTAGAACATTTAGAAGTTGTTAGAATCCATTCAGGGTCACCCAAATCATGGAGTGTTCCTGGAAAGTGTGAGGCATTCCCGCCTTCCCTCACTGTGGCTGTCCTTGGCCGTGAGTCAGCGCGCCAGCAAGTATCCGATCCACCAGGGAACATGCCAGAACATGCTTGAGACGTGACACGGCGATTCGCAGCTTGTGGCTCAAGGCGGAACTTTCCCAAGACCAGTCGCCATGTGGAAGTCGCCTATTCTCCACGAGTTGCTCACAGTGGTGCAGAGCGCTCACTGCGCCATAAGAGGCGATCGTGAAGCCGCACTCGGCAAACTGGCAGAGCCCCAGCTATATTGGTGAACTTGGTTTGAACTGACTTGAAGCTTCTGGCTTCCGCTTCCAGGTTCTGATCATATAGCTGTCCACGTCAAAGTTTGTGAGGGTCAAATTACGCGATCCGCCAGCGGCAACGCGGCTTATCAATGGGTGCCAGGAACTGGGTGATTTGTTGCGCCCTAACCAGCCGGGATTAAGGGTCCTTTGATAGAGTTTTTTTAAATGTCTAGTGGGGAATTCAGTATGCTCAAACAAGCCCAAGTCTGTGACACCAAGTTGACATCCCATATAGTGACAGCAAATCGCTAAACGGTAAAACAGAACGGGCCTGTCAAGGCCTTTCCAGTTTCTGCCATGCATCAACAGCGCCTTTTGGACCAGTTTAAAGTGAGTTCCCTTTTAGGGTGATGTTTCAGTGGGATGTAGGGACGCGTGAACATGTTCCAAGAAATATAGTCAGCCAGCTTCTGAGACAAACCCAGTTGGCCCAGTTTTTCAGGGTGTGTTTCTGAGACATGGCCATGAATTCAAATAGGGAACCCCCTCAAAAGTGGCTGGTGGACACAAATCACCATGTCAATGTAAATGATGTCCAGCAATTAAAATTCACTCCCACATGACCCTGCGAGTCAGGAGTACAAGGACGCCTCATTCCTTGGCTCCCCCTTTGCAGCTGCCTACCACGCCTGCCGCGGCGAGTGGGTTGAGGCGGAGCGGCTGGGCAGAGCCAGCGGTGAGGTGGCAGGGTGTGCTTTGGCATCGGCGCCTGGGATGTCATTCACAAAGGGTTGGGGCTCAGTAGGGAATGAGGGAATGAGCCTGGGGATTCCCTTACGGGCTGAGCACCAGCGAGAAAGGGTTGGGGTCCAACATTGGGAACTTGTTTCGACCCAGTTTTGCACCAATGAATCTGCCTGAATCATGGTACCCTCGGGTCCAAATTCGGGATTGAAGCCCATGGGTTAGACAAGTACTCATGAGTTGTGGCTCAATCATAGTACCCTCTCACCCACCTGGAAGTGCACAGGCTTGCCGTGTAAGAGGACAGGGTCTTCCAAAATAGTTCTGTGCACTTCCGTGTTTCTTGGCAGGGTACTAGTTGGAAGGTGTCAAACCTGTTTTGTTTCCCTGTCAACCTGCCAAAAGGACAACATTGTCAGCAGGGGGTCTATTCGTTTGGGCCAGTCTGTTTGCCTTCACACAACGGTTTTGAGGTTCAGTTTGCGAAGTCACCGATGGTCCCTTTTCACAGCAAAACGCTAATGTCAGCTTGCCACTTGCTGCGGTAGCAGGGGAATGCCGGATTGCGCTTGGGTCGTAGTCATAGCATGATTGTCCACCCCGGAGTTTGCTAGAGCCTGGCAGATTGGCAGGGGGTCAAACATCTCGGGTCCTACTTACATGCCCTGAACGGATATACCGCAAAGTCAGCAGTTATAAATTGGTCATACGGAGGGTGCACAGGTACCATCCAGGGTACATACCCCAAAGAGCATCCCGATACAAGGCTTATAGGTGGGCTAGGCACATGCATAATTAGGCAGTGCTTCCCCGAAGTGAGGGATTCCCACCGCGTGCTTAACTTCCATTGCTTTCATACCACCTCCCCCTCCAACAATCCCCCTTGTTTACCCAAAATCAGAGCCTGAGTTGCGGCCTTATGAAGGCTGCATGAGGAGGGTTGGATCCCATGCTTTCGCCTAGGGCCTAGGAGGGTTTGCATCTGAGTAGCATTGCGAACTGAAGATGCAGCATAGACAACGCTTGTTTTGTGAGGGGGTGGGGGGGCTTCTGGGGATGTGTTCGTATTTGTCATCCTCATCCAACACGCTAAAATTATGGTCAATGGAATACATCAGCTCTCCTTTGGTTTTCATGCCCAGATTGGTTCCACAACCATTGAGACTTAGCTCAATGGTTGGTACTTCTCATGTCAACCCCAAGCCCATGCAACGCCTTGGAATGATTTACTGAGCTCAGGGCTTCGGGAAAGGCAGCCTTGGTTTGGGGATGGTCACCCCAACCTTACGCTGGGGCCTCTCAAACAAATGTAAATGTTGGGGTCGACATATAAAATAGACTCTGTGTGCCCTAGATGTGGGCCAAAGATGGTCCCCACCCAACCTTGGGTTTTTTTCAGGTAGGGGAGGGCGTCATGCAGAAGGTGCCGGTGTTTCATGAGATTGCCACAGCCGGACGGAGTCTTCAGCTGGTGGCACAGGCTGGCTGGCTCCCAAACCGCTGATACCTCCCTCGCCTGCTGTTTGGTTGGATTTGTTTAGACTTTCACTATTTGGGAAGTACCTAGAGTTTCCATGACCCCTAGAAAAAGGGGTCATAACCCCTTAATTTGGGCAATGACCCCATTGTTAAAGGGTCATGGAGACTCCAGGTACTGTGTTATTTGTAGCAGAGAGCGCTTTTTTGTTGCACGGGGTTGAGCCATGAACCCACTCCAGCCTCAGATAGCCTCAGGGACATTGGGGAGTTCCCCAACGAAATCAAGAGTCCCGTCCCCATGCATGTTCCCTTTGCGAGCGTGAGAAAGTCAAAGGAAAGGTTCCCCATGTTTTCTGGGGGGGGGGTTGGCGATGGTTTCAACTCAAACCAAATCAACTCCACATTTGAGAATTCGTCAGAAAACCAAAAGAAGCCTGCAACCCTACAAGCTCGCAATGGCTTAAATCAAGAAAGATATTTCGGACTTTGATTACCTCTGGAAACGGTCAACTTACTTTTTGTGTTTACTTCTTTAGAACAATGCTTTCGCAGAATCTCACACCGGGAGAAATGATCGGAGCCCCCTTAGTTGGGGCGTTTAAGGGTAACCTTCCTTTGGATGTTTTCTCAATGCTTGCAAAGGGATCCAAGTTTGAACTACTTCGGAGGGCAATGGAGCCAAATGAAAGTGTTCAGGCGCAATTGTTGAAAGGCAAAAGGCTGCAACTATATAAGGGTCCCTGTTTTCTACTCCCGAACATCTTTGATGCGCTGGAAAAGAGGAATGGTGCTGCCTAGACCTTATCTGGCAGCGCCTTTCCGGGACCCCACAAAAATCCCCATTTGGCCAGGAAGTCTGGAACAATGCAGCTTCCCTTCCACAAGTCATTTCAAACCGAAGACCCGAAGACCAACTAATTACGCCAGAAGTTTACCGTGAAGCCCCGGATTTTGAGCGCTAAGGTGGCGTCTTGCAAAGTGCGCAGGCCGTATTGCGACAGATTGTAGCTGGCATATGTCAGAGCCATGTGGATCAAGCAAACCATTTCCAAGAACAAGCCGGAATTGCTACGGCCTTTCCAGCACATGCTCGAGATGTGTATGTGTCAAAGCCAGTGGGACTTATTTGGGGCTTGCTTTTCAAGAAATTCCTGAACAAAGCCTTTGGAATTGTTCAGTTCCAACTGTGCTGGGCATGTGTCAAACGTATGAATGCTTAGGATGGTTTTGAAAGGAACCTAGATAGAGCATCACCTTCCCTGTTGTCTAAGTTCGCTGCCAGTGTTTGTTTGTTTTGCTGTTCTGGGAAGCCTACGCACCAGATTGACACTGACTTGGGAGCAGGTAGCAGGTTCGAGTGCGCACGTGCTTGTCCATTGTTTGGGAGTTATTATCCGTTTGCGAGTGGTTTAAAGTCAAAAAACAGAACCCATCCATTTTGTGGCTATGTTGTGACAAGCCATTCATTTGACTCGCTGATTGACTTCACATGTCATTCGAAGGCCATGTTGAAAACCAGTGAAACCAAACTAGCAAGACCTGAGGCAAGCACAATAAACCCAAACCCTACCGTGAAATTCCAAACTCTGCGAATTCGGAGTGGGATTGGTTCCAGCCTGACAGGACAACCCCGAAGCCGCGAACGAGGTTTGGACGCGAGAGTACCGCAATGACAGCATCATGGGATGCCTTGTGGTGGCCGGCATTGAGGCAGCTCAAGGACCAGAGTTTCGAACACATATTCCTTTCTTGCACTTGCTTAAAAAGTATGCTTATTGTCCGCTGTTGATTTTGAAGGAAACCTATGACTACTGAAAATATGCATTTTCTCCGAGGACTGGAGCAAATGGAGGCTTGGGGTAAGGCAAACTTACCATAAATATCTTTTGCCTGGGAATTCATGGCCCAGATTCTCAAGCTAACTTGTGCATTATTTTCAGGGATCCTTGTTTCCGAACCACCAACAGCTCAGAGACGTTTGGTGTTTGAATTGAATGGGTATCAATCCCTAGACAAGAAATCGCCAGACCCGAATCGGGTCCCCTCTTAAAGGGAAAGGCACGGTCTAGATCCCGACTCTGTGCATACGCGCCTACGCGAGTCTTCAGAAAATGAGGGAAGCCTTGAGAGAGCGGACGGTTCTGAAGAGCATGAGCGAGGAAAGGATGCCTCACTCCGAGTTCCAGGACTTTTTGCACTTTTTGGGAAGGACGGTTCAGTGGTAGCAGTTGGGAGTTGTTTTTTCTGGCTTTTCTCTACTCAGGAAAGCTGTTGTTCAATTAGTATTGGTTTAATGGGTTTAACGGCACCCTGGCAAGGACGTGACGCTGCCCCTTATTTGATCAAGAGTGGCAATGCCTTCAGGGACGCCGAGCCGGGATTTGCAAAACTCGCCTCAGCTCGTAAGTTGGCCCTGCGGATTAAGTCCTCGCCGTTGCTCGCCGCGTTGGACTTGGCTGTGGATTTTCTCTCGCATCTTCAGCCGGAGCCTCCCGCCGCATCCGGAGGTGGAGGCAGGGCAAACTGAGGATGGAAACCACTCGTTGTAGAGCCAATAGAGCTACAACCCAGTGGATCTGATTACTATAGTAGGCAACCAAGGGAAACCATCATGTGGCTGCGAGTCAATTTATAAGGTCCGGAACAGGGTCCGGAACCCACATGCGATCCAGACCTTCGTTCCAGACCTCCGTTCCAGACCTCCGTTCCAGACCTTGCCTAGAAACTTGATCCAGACCTTCCGTTCCAGACCTTGTTTATATATTTATGTCTAGTTTAGAGTATTGATTCAGACGGTCAGGTGATTTGGTAGGTTATTGACTCCCCCCTTGTTTTGCAAAATGCTACGCGTTAAAGCTGGGGTTCGCAACCCCGCCGCAATCTGTTCGATACGATACGGTAACGGCTCGATACCGCTCTCGGTGGTCACATTGTTGAAACGACCATGTTTACATGCTGCTTGCTAGCATTCCCAAGTGCAACACTCGCGCAACCGTTCCAGACCCCGTTCCAGACCCGTTCCAGACGTGTTCCAGACGCAGCGGAGCAATTTGCCACCAAGTCCACATGCACGCACACACACACACACACACACATGCCCCACGTAAGTAGCTGCGCTTCTTATGCGGCCCGCCGCGCCGCCCAAGAAGCCTTCAAGGAGGTGCCGTATCGTAAGGCCGCGCGCCGCTGGTCGCTTCATCCATCCATCTACCCATCCATTCAGCCATCCATCTATCCATCTTACACTAAATGAACGTGTGCTTGAGGACTCCACGCATGTCCTCCCAGAGGTCCGGAACAAGCGACGTTGCGTAACTGACTCGTTCCAGACGCCCGCGTCACCGCGGAACGTTCCACACCAGAATATTGACCCACACCCATGTAAAATCCAGAGGCACAGTGAGGCCTATTGCCGATCAAACAACAAGTCATTCGCATCCAGGCAGCCGGTCTCGGCAGCGCAGCTACGCGTGAGAGATCGGGCCAACGCTGAGTTGGAATGATTGAATGGCTGCCCTTGTTCAGACGTTCAAAAGGCACAGACTTGATGATTGAATACCCTATGAGGCAATGTCCTTTGCCTGGGGGGTCTGACTCAGCAAAACACCCCAGCAACTTGTTCCTAGCCAAAGTCCACATCAGTTGAATGGCTTTATCAGTTGAAAGTCTTGACACCAAGTCGTGATTGGAAGGAGCACGCTGGGTGCACACTGAAACAGCACATGCTTGCAAACACCACAGTAGCTTTGCAGCGTTGCACTTGCACCTGCCAAGTTTCCTAGTTCGGTTGTCGAGCTGAATTTACGGAAAGGGAGCAGCGCTGAACGATGCGATCTGGCGCAAAATAATTGCATCGCGCCAAGTCATGAACTCGAGGTCGTTGCAGAACTTGCTTTGGGGCACGCGTGTCTCAAGTTATAAACCTCCTACTTGTACATTTCAAGAGTGCAAAGAGGGAAGCTATTTGTGTTCAGGCCCAGAAGCCAAAAAGTAGTATTGTGGATCCGCGGCGTGCGCAGGGCGCCAGCAGAATACTGAAGCAGATGTGTCCAAACACGGAGGGAGTCATGGGGACCAAATATCCCCCACATTCGCTTGAGGGGAAGCGACCTGTGTCTGAGCAGTTTGCGGGAAGCGACCAGTTCATTTGCTACACCCCGCCTATCGCCTAAGTAGATCCTTACAGACCTTAGAGCCCCATATCCTGAAGTACTGCAAGGAGCCTTAAGATTTGTATCAAATGGGTAGCTAAGCAGCCCTTGTAGCACCTGTCCCTAGGAATTGGCCCACGGCTAGCAGGTATTAGCAAAGGTCGGCCCAGATAATTTCCTTCGAGATTCGAGTGACCAAGCGTCACCACTGGGCTGTGCGGTGGGTGGCAAAAGTGGGTTGGTTTCCTGTTGGTCTGGTTGATATCCCCAACGGCAACCGCCTCTTCACCCCCACTCCCATCCACTCCCGAAAGCTTTCAGCTTTTTGGTCAAAAGGGGTTGTCTGTTTGTGGATGCACACATGACAAGGCTAGCATGCCAGAACATGTTGGTGTCTGGCAAACGTCCTCGGTTGCCCCCCCAAAAAAAAACAAAAGAAGAAAAAAAGTAAGGGAACCCCGGCCAGGTGTGTATATCCGGGGTATATCCGTTTTTTTGGGAGGGGAGGGGGGGAAAAATGTAACTTGACAACTTTTTCTCCCCCCTCCCCCCCAACAAAAGTTGGGGGAGTCGCAAAATGTAAGCTGATGATGCTGGAGGTGCAGATGTGGCGCATGCGCAGAGGCTTTTGAAGTGCGGCAAGTTCATGAAGTTGTAACTTGGTGCTGTGCGAGGTACCTTGCTGATGGGTCCACCAGCGTCCAAAATGTAATCTGACATTTGGCAAGTCCCCAGAAGAAAATGTAATCTTACACTTTTAGGTGCCAAACCCCAGAAGATGCAAATTACATGTTTAGACGTCCGCCCCCCTTCACGGGGTGGGGTTGTTCCAACACATGTTTCTTTAATTTGTATTCCGCATCCAGGGGGCAGGCGAGATCTCATGACGGAGAAACCACCCGAGAATATTTTTATGTGAGGTCATGTTTTGTTTTTTCTGTTGTTTTTCCCTTTAAACACAATAAGCACATGGGTGTGTGATGCTCAAGCCCCAGTTTTCAAGAGCATTTCCTCTGCTCTTTAAGCCATGACCTTCATCTTTTGTCTTGGATCAGGATATATACCCCACTCGCCCTTGGGTCAGGTTTACTGTCAGGTGTATGGCGCCAGGCCTATTTTCCCTCTCTGTTTCCCTTGGCTTCACCCTGCAAGCGACTTAGGTTGGATGCCTCTGTCTCGCGGGCCTGCCATGTTGAGGGACTCAAGACACCTTTCCAAATGGCTTGGACTTCAGGAGCCCTAGTTCATGCAGAACAAATGGGTGTGTCTCAAACTGGGAGAACCCCGGTCACATTGGCAATGGTGTCCTTTGGGTTCCCCCTTAAACCACTTCCAACACCCAAAAGAGACACACACTTCCAATCAAGCCCTTCACAGTTGAGGGGAGAAGGTTGCACCCGGCCCCCCTCTCCTGTCAACCCGGTCTTAAGGGGAAACCAAAAGGACACCACGCGTTTGCGGGTTCCGGATTTTTTGGAGCCGATCTCAATGGACTTGGCAATCGCATGGAGATCGCCGCCAGATTTGCGGTGGCCAGCAACGAGAAGCAGAAAGCTGCACAAGAAGAACTTGAGAAGGAGGCCCACTCGGTGTGCCTTGGCCCCCCCCAATTCGGGGCTTCCTGTTGGTTTCCTTTGAGCTGCAAAAGGGATCCCGCCCGCACATTTTCGGACTCCATGCCAAAAGGGCGGTGGGCTGTGGGCAGACTGAAACCTGTGTCACGGTCAAACTACCCGGTTGGTAGGGATGCTCGCCAAGCTCGCCACTGTGATGAATAGAACCGAGGGGGCATCCAATAGCCATTGATAAAACCCGTCCTGGTTTACCAGAAGTGGCAGAGGGGAACTGACTCATGCATCATAGAAGCAGTTTGGGGTTCAAGTGGACAGGGGTTTGGAAAGACTACTATCACCAATTAAAGCAGGCAGCTCCCGTCCGCTTCCAGCATTGTCTGTTAGTGGCTTTCGTTTGCTTGATGTTTCAAGGGGACTCCAGATTGAACCCTGTCGAACTTCTTAGAGTTGAATTCCCATTGTCTTCACCCACCGTTATTTTCAGAAGTCATCAATGCTCTGTGGCTTTGGCCATTTACTGGCGAGAAGGATTGGATCCCTCGAGGAAAAGTGGGGGAATACCTGGCTAGTAGATCACAGGTACCACCATGATATGTAATCATACGTCGTTGTGTTTTTAAAGGGTTAGACGCCCCTCATCTACCGACCAACTGGGAAATGGGTCCAGGGTAGGGTTATGAAGTTGCTTGTGGGGATCCATGCTTTGGACGGGTATTCAAAGAGTATGAAACGAATAGCAGGGAGAAAAAGCGCGGTAATAAATCCACAAGTGAATCCCAACCCGTTTTTTAGACCTTGGTTTCCTGTTAGCTGCTTTCTACTATTCCCTCTTGTTCCTTCTGTTTGCTTGAAAATCCTTTGAGTATGGTTTATATGCAATAGGTTGTTTATTGTTTTATTCTTCTGTACAACATTGCTCCTTGTTCCTTTGGGTTCCTAGGATTTATGGCCTTACATGGGGGCCTCTCTAATGCGTCCGCATCGCGCGGAGGTGAAGTTGATCCGGGAGACCCTGAAGGCAAGCATGGCGAGCATTCTCGAGCGAGCAAGCGAGGGCGGGTCTTCAGCGGCTGCGGTTAGAATGTTGACATATTGATATGTTTTTGTACAATTATGATGGTGTCGTTTGGGGAACTGGGCACGGAAGTGGAAAAGTGTATTTCACTATGTTTTGAAACAACAAATCCTTTTGAAGTGTGGTTTCCAGCTCCTGTTCGGGTACGTCTTCGCTTGGACATGTGTTGCCAGGGACCTCTTCCATCATTTTCCTCCTCAAAGTGGTTGGTGGACATGAATCCCCGCCTAAATAGTGTCCACCAACGGGTCGGGACCCATTGAAAATCACAAAGTGAATAATGAGCTGGGGATCGTGTGCCTGTCGCGAAGCCGCTTTGCCCATGAGTCCCGAGAGGACGCCTCCAACCTCGCCCCGACCTCGCCCCCTCTCCAAATCAGCCCTTAGGCTCCTTCGGTCTGAGCTCATGTTGAGATTACAGGTTTGGATTTTCTGGATCTTTTGAGTTGCTGGAAACCAGCGTGTGGTGCGCCAACGAGGGGATCGGATTTCTGTTCAGCTGCGTACCATGAGCTCTGGTTCTGCCCAAACAGCCAAACTCATGCGCAGACAGTCTATTGCAAGAGAAGCAAACCACTATGAAACACATATTATTCTACCTGGTCGGCTTTCACGGACGAGCAGCATGTGCAGGAGGTGGGCATTTAGGTGCACAGCAATCAGACAATGCGCAACATTGGAGATGTCCAAGCACCAGTTAGCTACATCATACGCAAATTTCATGTTGCAGAGCTTGGATAGTTTGGAAGGGTGTCAATGCCAGCCAGCTCGCGCGGTCTCGCACATTCCAGGAGGGGGACTCCACCAAAGCAGGCGGGGGCGGATGCACGCGCATGCAGACGGAGGATGCAGATGAGGAGCGCTGGCCGAGTGTCTGCCTGGTTTGCCTGCTTGGATTGGGACTTTAAACGGGCTTAAGGCCTTACTCTGGAATTCTCGGGGTTGTTGGGGGGCGGGGCAGAATTTGATGATCGAAGGTCCCTGATCTCCCCTGGCTCATGGAAACTGGCCCTCCAACAGGTTCCACAAGGTTTTTGGATCCCAAGTCCAGCTAGCCTGAGCCCCGGTGAGGTTTCCACCAGCTTTGAGCTTTTTGCAGATGTCTCCTTGTAATGCAAAAGTTCCGGGGGGGGGGGGTGGTGGGTGGTGGTTGCTTTTGCAAGCCGGGCAGCCCACGGGAACATGTAGCTGCAGCTGGGATCATATTCAAAGCAGCCAGCGAATCTTGAACATTCTTCAAGTAAGTCATGGGACAACACGGGTTCGCTAGGGGTTTGTTAGACCGTTGCAAGGTGCCCTTTCCTGTTTTATGGGGAGTCAACAAGTCCCAACCTATTGCACACATCTGGACCCAAGGGACATCAAGGGCACTGGCCACAGTCCAACAATGGAACCCTTTCTTTTTGCACGACGTTCAAGTACGATTAGTTTGTAAGGCTGACTCTAATCCGAGGCATTTCTGCCCCTCGCCGACAATGCAATGTGGCTCTTTGAACGATTGCGTCTCAACAAATGGGGGATCCTCAAAAAGGTCGGCTTTCTGTTTTCCCCTTAAACCAACCCCAAGAAGGGTAATTTCACGCGCAAGCTGATCAAGCCAAATAGACAACCCTTGAACCTTTCCGGAATACTACACAGGCAAAGAAGAAGCTGAAATTCTTGTGATTGGCCCAATCAGACAACATACTGAAAGAGCCCCGGAGCCGCTCAGAACCACTCCCTGTCGCCTATTTGGGAGACACTTAAGCGTTCTGTTGGGAAGAAGGGCTCAACTCTTTATGGGAACTTAGACCAACCATTGTAAGGGTTTGTGCGGAAGCCATGATCAAAACTAAGGAGCAAAAGGATTGACCGAAAGCGTTCAGGAGTCCAAGAGGGCGAAGAGCACCCGCGGTCGCTGGGTGGGCGGCATGAGCTGGGACACCCAATGCCTAGAGCAGTGGGTAAATCCACCTCGCCACAGTTCCTCGAGTCATAGGCCCCCGAGTTAGCCCCATCCCTCCCTCCCCTGGATTCCTGCAAATGGCCATAAGTTATGGTCTTTTTTGGGGAAATATGGGGAGGGAGGTTGAATCCGCCAAGGAAATCCTCAGATGGCAAGCTGCGTGAAACGGTGAACCCTGCTGTGGTTGTTTCAAGAAGGAAACGGGCAATGCTAAGTTGCGTATTTTGAGACCAGGTCAATAATGGGAGGCCTTCAGAGAGCTTGGCGTGCGGCGTGCTCTTAGCTGTTGCCCTTTGACTCCGCCACTGACGAGCCGGTGTCACGTTTGGCGGTCAAAGACGGGCACGGGACCATGAATGCATGGCCCGCTTTGGATGCCAGAGAGCCTTCTAAGAAGATGGGTGCTTGAAATGAGATACGAATATGTTGTTCTGCCCGATGAATTTGGAGTAATACAGGGGTGAGTTTCAGAATAGGGTGCCCCCACAAATGATTGGCTTCCTGTGGCATCCCTTTTAGCAAACCAAAAGAGTACCCTCAACAAGAAGACACCCACATCTGCAGCAAACATGAGGCATGGTTGAAGTTCTATGTGAGTGAGGTTCGGTCAGCAAATAATGTCTGATGCGATTTTGGAATGACGTTGGGCACTCTTGAATTTTCAACTGCACAAACGACGGGGAGACTCTCTAATTTCCCCACGTCCACTACGGCTAACAGCATAATTTTGCTGCGGTTAGTGTGAATCTGCGGAGTATGTGTTGCAAAGCATACTCTGTGCAAAGCCCTCATTGAACCGCAGTCAGAAAGGTAGGGGGTCCTCTAATTGGGGGTGCCCCTTTTGAATGGCATATGAAGGCCAATTCAGAAACCAGCCATACGAATGCTTCCGTGTGTCCCCCATCCTTGAGCTGCTGTTGGTCTCATTAAATAATAGGGAAACCAACCTTACCAATCGAGAAGCATTTGACAATTGACTCCTTCTGGGTCCAAATCCTTTTCAATCACTGCCCTAGTTTCTGGCCTTTGCACTTCTTGAGAATGTCAGTTTAGCGCGGCGAGCACACACAGACAAACTGACACCTGTTGGACTCTTTTGCTCGGGCTTGTTGGCAGCAGATGTCCCTTCAACATCAAGAAACCGACAAGTGCAAACAACATGTTCCCAGAAAACTGTCTTGGCAAGCACGTAACATTCTAGTCCGATTTGATTGTATCCCTAAACTGGGCAGGGAACATGGGATGACAATCCCTGCGCAAAAACAAGAACGTGAAGGTGATGGAACTTTACCCATCCCCCACCCAGAGGGATATTCGGCCTGCTGCTCCCTCAGGCAAGCACTGACTTCGCGGAGCCGCATCTCTCGCTCTCTGCGCGGAGGAAAATCGAATCGTCTCCATTGGGTGCAATGGCCCTACAGTGCACGTTCCCGCAGTTTAATATCGACCGAAGGCTGTCTTTGGCCCGGTCTCATTTTTTTTGTTTGGGATATGACTGTTTCGCCACCAGCTCAGACCAACCCAGTCAAGATATTGCACATGACTCACGGCTTGTGCCATTTATCATCCGTCTTCCGTGGCGTTGGCTCCAGGATTTGTGCCTGAGGCGGCCACATCACGCGGTGTGCTTCCGACACTTTCCGTTCAGCTTTCAAAGCCGTCTAGCGCAATGCGTGAGGCGATCTGCATCCACATTGGCCAGGAGCCTCGGCAGTGTGGCACACATGTTTTTCCGGCAGTTGTCTCCAAATAGGGAACCTGCCCCCGTAGTTTCGCTTTGAAATCTCCCGAACTGAGTACCCATAAAACTGACACACAAACACACAAACACAGGTGTGGCACTTAGTTTTGCTCCTGTCCTACCAGGCTTTTAGATGACATGATTTGCTTTATACTTCCCGCAAGCCACTTTTCACTTTTTAGGTTGGGCCCTGTGGTTTGACGGCCGCCTGTGCAACGATACATTAGTTGGTTGAGGTACCCAAACATACCTTCGGTGTAAAGAATGGCGTTTGTGATATTAATTGCGAGGGAGTTGAGAACACGCCAGCCCGTTGTGAGGGTGGTGCACCGGTGGAGGCCAGACTTATCTTAGTGTGATGTGCTTATCTTAGGGTGGTGTGCAGGGTTGTGCTGCAGAGTGGACGACATCGCTGCTGCCCGAGATGGTCAGTGGATCCGCGAACGGAACCGTCATGAGAATGGAATGAACATGGATTTTACAACATCTCCTTATACGGACTGGCGATCTAGAAGACCAGAATATTGCAGACTTTTGTGCCAGCGAAACGTATTTGCTCGCATCCTTGATTTTCGAGCTATGCTCGGGGAAGGATCGGAGATCTCACTGCAAGGCGGCACATGGGGTCCACGGAGCACTGCCTGCAAGCACAAGTGGAAATTGAACTTTGGTGGCTGCTTTCCTTCAACGCTGCCGCAAGGATAGCGAGCGTAAGTGAATGCCATGTTTAATCATTCTAAGGCAGGATGGCAGTAGTCAGCGGTGTGGTTACTGCGCGTGCAAGCACAGCTGCGAAGCAAAGCCGCGGCGATGCAGTCGTGGCATTGCGACAAGTATATTGTGTTTGGCGCAACAGCAAGCGACATGACTTTTTTTTGCACGGTCATTTTTCATTTACAACCGGCCTAGCCCAGGGTGGCGTGCAAATTGGCAACGCCTGCTGGGAACTCTTTTGCCTGGAGCATGGCATCCAGCCCGATGGTCAGATGCCGTCGGACAAGACCATCGGCGGGGGAGATGACGCATCCGGCCTGATATGCCAGCCTATGCTTGGCTGGCCTGGGGGTTAGCCAAAGGGTTCGTAACCTTACCCAGAAGGTTTTACAACGGGGCGCTTACCGCCTGCTACCTTCCACACCACCTAACTGAGCAACAGTAAATCTTTCTAGTTGTCTACTGTAGTTAATACAGAACATTGGGTACACTCACCATCATGTCATGGAGGAATGCAAATGATTGATTTCCGTAACAGATGTGGGGGGTTCTATTGCAAACAATCGGCGGCACTGGCGAAACATTAATCCAAAATGTGACTGACTGTGACCAGGACCATCCGTTGTTAAGCATTCTGACCGAAAGCACACTGTGAAGTTTTGACATCTAGTTTCTTAGGTTGACAGTCACCCCACAGGCACATTGGCCACTGAAGACTACTGCAGACCCATTTCTGGAATCCCTGGCCAGTAGCTCGTGAACCTGTGACACTTAGACATGCACCGATCTCAGGCATTTAACACCTTCTTCAGTGAGACTGGAGCAGGCAAACATGTGCCTCGTTGCGTCATGGTCGATCTCGAGCCGACTGTCGTGGATGAAGTGCGCACTGGCACCTACCGTCAGCTCTTCCACCCGGAGCAGCTCATCTCCGGCAAGGAAGACGCTGCAAACAATTTCGTCCCAATGCCCAATTCAGCGTCATTTGTGTTTTCCAATTTGTTGGTGTCACGTCATGGCCCCACCAAAAAGCGCGTCATTTGTGCATATCCGCACAAGCTTTGGATCGTTTGATTTGAGGCACGCGGGCACTACACCATCGGCAAGGAAATTGTCGATCTGGTTTTAGACCGAGACTCACTGGAGTTAGCAGAGCTCGAGTTTTGGTCTTGGCAGGAGTCGTCGGGTCGGTCATGATGTTTTTAGCCAACAACACTTCCCTTCAGTGCGGTTTCCACCGAAAACCTATTGGGTTTTGGAAGTTTGCATGACCTCGATGTGTGGAATACTTTGCAAAGCTCAGGCATCCGCAAGTTGGCCGATAACTGCACCGGATTGCAGGGTTTCTGCGTGTACAATGCCGTCGGCGGTGGCACAGGATCCGGCCTGGGCTGCTTGATGTTGGAGCGCTTGTCCGTGGACTATGGCAAAAAGAGCAAAATCTCCTTCACAGTTTGGTCCTGCCCACAGGTGGCCACTGCAGTGGTGGAACCATACAACACTGTTCTGTGCGTCCATTCTCTGCTCGAGCACACGGATGTGACAATCATGTATGTGCCTGGGCCGACATGATTGAAGGGAGCCATATATGACCCATGTACAGGTCAAATGAATAAAAGTTCGAGAAACCGCCAAGTTTCTCCTGATGTTGATAATGGTTTACTTTGTGCACACCTGTGCTATCGTCGAAACGATACAATGTTCAAACATGCGCAAGCAGTGGACCTTACCTGCCTGTTAAGATGTTTGTTTCATTGACATTCATTGACAACATGTTGCTTCTGGAAGTTGCATTGTTACACATTTTGTTTGTAGCCGTTTGGAGCGAGGACAACGAGGCGTTGTACGACATTTGTCGGAGGAACTTGGACATTGAGCGCCCGACCTACACGAATCTGAACCGGCTCATTGCTCAGATCATCAGCTCATTGACGGCGAGCTTGAGGTTCGACGGGGCTTTGAATGTGGACATCACGGAGTTCCAAACAAACCTTGCTTCTGGTCAATATTTGCCAACATTTGATAAATATGTCAATGTGGATTGGTGGCTGTAGGAAAGACTAAACTCCCTGGTTTAGGATTGAACTTGGAGCAAGGTTCCTTACCCACGAATCCACTTCATGCTCACCTCCTTCGCGCCCGTGATCTCTGCGGAGAAGGCATACCACGAGCAGCTCTCTGTGGCTGAGATCACCATGTCCGTGTTCGAGCCTGCCTCGATGATGGTCCCCCAATGTCAATCAATGACCTTTTAATCCTGAGGTGTCCTTTGTCAAGTGTTGTTATAATTCAATATGTTGAAGTTTGGATGCAAACAGTGTCGCAAGTGAGGTCAAGTGCGATCCTCGCCACGGCAAGTACATGGCTTGCTGCATGATGTAACTCGGCGCTCGTCAGAAGCCGGCTCGATTGCTTTTAGTGTATCGGCGCGTGTCTGTTTCTAGCATACCGCCTTTGTGTGTTGGCAGCTGTGTGACTGTACATGTCGTGATTGTGTGAACGCTCGCCTTTGCGTCTAAGCCCGCAAGTGTCGATGTGGTTGGCTTGATATGTTTGCCAGCTGATGCGATGTATGCTGCAGTGCGGAGCTGTGAGAATGGCGCATCAGGTACCGAGGTGATGTTGTGCCAAAGGACGTGAACGCGGCAGTCGCCACCATCAAGACCAAGCGCACCATTCAGTTTGTGGACTGGTGCCCGACTGGCTTCAAGTGCGGCATCAACTACCAGCCTCCTACAGTGGTGCCTGGGGGTGATTTGGCCAAGGTCATGCGTGCCTGCTGTATGATCTCAAACAGCACGGCCATCGCCGAAGTCTTTTCCCGCATTGACCACAAGTTCGATCTGATGTACAGCAAGCCCCTTGCCACACATTTAGACGAGTTCACGCCGATTCGTTCCTGCTACATTTCTCTTTGTTCTCAGTCGTCCCTCTTTGCGCATCGTGCTATGTCCCAGGGCATGTTAGGTGCAAGAACAAGGTTTAGACTTGTTTGGCTGATACTCTCGCAAAGTGAGTTGTATTGGCAAGCGATTCATCGCAGATGAGACTTTTGCTTGCTGCTTGTAACGAAGGCGCCTGAATCTTGCACGGACCAATGTTGACCTTGGTCCAGGCGCCCCCATTCAATGGAGCCTTTCAAAGAGGGTCACTTGTGATTTGACGGGTTATGTGTTGGAGCCCTTGCGCATTTCCACACTTTTCGGGGGATCCGGTTCGGTGTCATCCATTTTTTTCAACAGGGGGTTAGAGAGCATACTCTAGAGCGGCACCCGCCTAGTCCCCATACTTCGACAGGACGCGCTTAGGGCTGCAGCTGACATTTTACGTCCTTGAGCAGCTCTTTTTTCAGAGTATGTTTGTAACTTGGGGTTCCCTTTAAAAAGATGCTCCTGGCGTCTCATTTGAGCTAAGGGCAAGTAAGGCTGAGTTGTTTTCTTTTCGGCCGCTGTTTGTCACTTGATCGCCAAGGCGTGCGTTTGTCCACCACTACGTGGGGGAGGGCATGGAGGAGGGCGAGTTCTCCGAGGCTCGGGAAGATTTGGCGGCCCTGGAGAAGGAATCCCAGTTGCCAGTGGCACCGACTTTTCTTTTTTGCTTGGCAGGCTTTCCTTTGGGATCAAAACGGTTCTCCTGAGTTTTCCTGACTCTTTGGTGTGGGGGTCTATGCCAGGGCATTGATTATGGCCTTGCCAAAAGACAAGTAAGGACTACGAGGAGGTGGGCATCGAGACGGCCGAAGGGGAGGGCGAAGAGGAAGGCTCGTGCCCGGCTTGGGCAGTTTGCAGCGGGATACCCCGAAGCGGAAAGCTGGCGATGGGCGGTTTTGGTTTTCATAGGGTTGACAAGGTGACTGGAAGGGGACCGCTTTATGCAGTAAAGATCCAAGGCTTCAACATAAGTTTTGTTCGATCAACTCTTTATGTTTTCTGTGTTGGTTGGTTGTGGTTGCCGTGGGACTGAAGCAACAGCACATTTGTGCTTGAGCCAACATGTCAGGCTACGGCGATGAGTTCTAGGCCGGCACTGAGCCTTGGCCATTTTGGACGTCCTGACATGAGAGGGCCACAGGCCAGCTTGAGGCGGGACGCAAGTCCACTGTTGCTGGTCAATGCTCTTATAACTTGTCGCGAGCTGAACCCGACATGCTTTGTATTTTTGAAACTGTTTGCAATCATCAAGAGTGGCGCAGTGGATACAGCTTTGCCATCCGGGATTCGGAAAGCACTTTGAACCCAGATGGAGGTACGATAAGACATGCGAGCGCCGGAATTCGAGGAGAAAGGGCCTTTGCTCGCTGCAAAGGGGCGTCGGCTGGGCATCTCGCCCAGAATCCCGGGGTAACAGCGCTGAGATTCAACTTGGTTCTCCCAGCCAGCCCCTTAGGTTTCAGAACATTAGGGTTTAGTGGAAACAGAAGTTTCCACTCAGTCACAAAAAGTCAAACTTTCAGCAGTGGGATTGGGAACAGCCGAGACTGGAACGTTCCTGAGTTGGCCGTTTTGCAAGGGGGTTAAGACCAAGTTCAGAACTTACTTGTTGACACTGTCAGGGTCGAAGTTCGAAGCATGACATATATATATATATATGTATATATATATATATATATATAAACTATGACATATATATATATATATACAATAGCTATTGTTTGCTGAGCTGCAAGGGTTGACCCTGTGCCTGATGTCGGCCTTTGATCGGCTCTCTCTCTCTCTCTCTCTTTCTCTCTTTGGGTTGTAAAACATTGGGCAACAATCCACAAGCGCCGAAGACCTTGTCTCACCGGGCCAGCCGTTCGGGGATCCTTTGCTTCAGAAAATAGTGAAACAAAAACAAGCGGAAATGTGGCAATGTGTTGTAAGGAACGTAGCGAGGAACAGGGGGAATCCACCGTTGGCAATTTGACCTGAAGCAACATGTTTGAAAGTGATGATGTGAAAGATATGATCGTAAAAGGCGTTTGCCCATGACAGGTATGAGAAGGCCAAGTTGGGCATTGCAAGCCTTAGGTCCATGTTCTCGAGGTTTGGAAGGGACCGCCGGTGGGGTTCTAGACCTTGTTTGGCGACGGATTCTATCAATGACTCCCCTCAACAGCTGGTTGGCTAGAAATGCCCTCCCAAGTGATGTCCATAATTTCGGGACACCGAGTACAAATCATACTCGCTTGGTGTTGGACGCTTCTTGCTTTTGCCGTTGGCTCAAGACGAGCCACGTGGGCGCTGGCAAGTTGGGTGAGTGCATGCTGAACCAACTTGCTTAAGCGCTGCATGCAATGTAGGAAACCACAAGGGGATGGCTCATTGTAGTTTTCAAGGTCTCGCAGTTTGCCACTCAGATGCCAATATTGTTCCATTCACAGCAGCGGTTTCCATGTTCCCTTCTGAAAAGGCCCTGCTTGCTTCCGCTTCGGCGTCCGCACAGCTCTAGAACACTAGACACTGACTTCTAGGGTTCGGCTTACTCAAATCCCAAACCGTGGAGCGTGTTGGGATACCCTGGAAGACAAACTTGAAAGGAATGTCTAAGTGTCAAAAACACGTTGTGTTGCATCAAAAACAGTCTACCCTGAACCGACCCACCTGTGTCAAGCTTCAGATTTAACCCCTTGCCCCAACTGGTGCCAAAGTCAGTTTCCGCTTTCAGATTGCAGTTAATCTCTAGGATACCGATTGCCCTTTGCAAATTCCGTTTCTAGTCTATGACTTGACCACAGTGAGCCTTCAGTCACCCACACTTCCAACCGCCTCGAACCGCGCTTGACCGAAAGCAGAGATCGGAACGCGATCTGTTGTCCGCCATGACGCACGTCTACCCCTTGCTGGTGGCTCAGCGTCCGCCTCGGTTGGAGCAGGGGCGCCACGCGGGACATGTCAAGGCACGGCATCTTTGTCTCGAACACTTTAGAACCACTATGCTTCTGATTCTCTCCCAGTGATTCCATTTCCCAGTGTAGTAGGTAGCCGAGGGCACCACACCCATCACAAGCTACATCGACAAGATGTGGTTACTCGGTGTTGCAGGTAGTCAAGTCCTGGAATTTGAATGTGCTTATTTTTGTGCGAGCCCTTTTGAAGTCATTATTTTCTTTGGACTGTGCAAATTCATATAGCCGCTAGCGGCATTAGAAGCCACAGCAAGGCAACAGTGAGTTCTGGGCCATGACGGTGGCTCTTTGTGCCTGCATGTTGCCTCTAATTCAGACTTGATACGGCTGATAACTTCAACAGCAAACCCCCTCAAACATGGATGGTGGACACTCATCCCCACCTAAATATGGACCGCCTTGAGATAGGCCCACAGCCCACGACCTGATCAATGGTTGCCCACTACAATGACGTCCAAAGAACAGAGTTCAGTCCCGCTAGGCTTGAACGCTCTGCTCGGTGTGCACCTAAGGTATGGGGAGTGCATGCGCCTCATTGAGGAATGCACGAAGGCCGGGGACTGCAACCGTCTCAGCCCCATCTTTTCGCGGGTATCCTTTTTGGACCTTTGTTGGTTGGTTAAAAGGACAGACGAAGGACAAATACACATGTTTTTCTTTGGGGGGGTCCTACTTTGGGACGAACAATGACCATTCGATTTAGACATCGAAACGCAGCAACCCAACCATATGGAGTGGA
The DNA here is from genome assembly GCA_963377175.1 of Effrenium voratum. Classification (NCBI taxonomy): domain Eukaryota; class Dinophyceae; order Suessiales; family Symbiodiniaceae; genus Effrenium; species Effrenium voratum. The sequence goes on from CAUJNA010003333.1 coordinate 625,898, forward strand.
TTCAATGCAGGTCAAGCGCAAGCTGAGCTGGACCAAACATAGTTTTCAATGATGTGATCCAGTTATTCAGTGGATTCCACCCTTTGGCGTGCTGGGTTTCTCACAAACAAATGGAGTCACCCATCCACAAATTGGAATTGAGACACACTTTTCTACGGGTCACTGGGAGACTGGGTTAAAGACCTTCAAACTGTATGATGCCTACGTAGCTCAACAGCTTGTTTGAGCAAGTTTCAACGACCTCTCCAAGGGGCTTGGTTTGAGTTTCTTTCCTGGGGGCCATGTCTTACTTCCTTTCATCCCTGCGTTTTGCTTGAGAAGGGACAAGGTTGAACAAAGTAACGTGCGCGTCAGAAACAACTCACAGGATTATGCAGACCGATGTTGTGCTAGATGTGTATTCCCCCCCCTGTTGGGGGATGGCATGCAGGATGTCCGAAGAAGAAAGAGCTACCCTAACACTGATTGGCTTCCCATCGGCTTCCCCTTAACCATCTGCAAAAGGATCACTAAGTAAAGGACACCCGTACCATTGATTGTGTTTAGTTTTCCCGGTGACTTCTGGTGGGATTCCCGGCCACACTGGTAAGTGCAATCACCGAGTCGAAATGGTGCCAAAAGGTTCATCTGTTTTTGTCCAGGTACCGTCACCGTCGTTGCAAGCAGGGGGCTTTACGCCCGCTATTTCTGAACTAAAAAATTGCCATTTGCTTGGCCGATTGTGTTCGCTGCATTAGATGCAGTCATGTGGATCCTCACAGAAGCATGCCTCCGAACGCATTTGCGATGGGTGAGCTTAACTTGGCTTCCCACCCTTAAAACTTAAGACAACCAAAGTTGAAATGCCCGTACCCTACTTTTAGCTTATATAATCACCCTGCAAAGGCCTCCATGTTAAGACGCACTTACATCCAGTCAGGTTGCCTCCTGTCGGTTTCCCTTTGAAGATGGCCTGAAACGGGTCTTGGTTTCACTTTGCAGACGTGCTTGTGTGTGTCTGTGTGTTTCTCTTTTAGAGGGTGACTCTTTTGAGTTTTTTTTGGGTTGCAGGGATACCAGTTCTTAGTCGTACATCTGAAAATTAAACCAAACTAATTGAAACCGAACCGTGTATCATGTTAAAGTCTGTTCACGTGCTCACATTTGATCACAGGGCCTTATTCCACTCATGGGACGTTCACACAGAAGCTATGCCAGAACACCCTCAATGAGACCCCCTTTTAGGCAACTGGGGTTATTTGTTCCACTTGCCCTTCCACCCAACGTGGAAGTGTGGTTGGCTTCCATCCACAGCGGTGACCTTCCAAGTTAGTCATCCGACCAACAAAGCAGTCTGCCAAAAGTTTTGATTGTTGTTTTGTTTTCCCCTGAGGAGAAATGATCTTCCAAGGTTCGGAACGCCATAGATCTGATTTTCGCAGCAAGCGATCGAACATGTGTCACACATTCTTTAACCATACCTGAGCAAAAACTTGCTGGTTCTCAGAACGTGGGAGCCCCCCAAAGGAACCCGCGAGGGATGGATTGTAGGTACGGCTCGCAGAGTGAGTACAATCAATTCGCACCTGGAGTCCCAATTGTGGCCCACCTGTTTCCTGCGAAATCTCCGAATGTGTCCGACCGTACCCATGGGTTGGGTATGCCAACTGATTGTCTACCGGATCTGAATGTTCATGGGTCCCTGACCCCTTGGTGGACATCAAAGCTCGGTGAGGATTCATATCCAACCACTTTAGAGGTGGTTCCCATTGACAAACCAGAGCGCCATTTCCAACAGCAACGGCTTTTTCCCATGTCCCAAATCCCCAGTACTGTCCCAACCGAGCGGTTGGGCCCCGAGTGGCTTGAGGCTACTGTGGACGCAATCCATTTCGCGCCACTTTGAACCCATAGCAAACCATTGTTTGTTAATAGCAGGGGAAGCACCCCAGGGTTTTGTAGATGCCATCCACAGGTTTGAGGTACCCGACACCTGAGCCAGGAGGGCGAGAAGTTGGCGGAGCTCGAGGCCAAGAACCCAAAGCCCAAGGCGCGGGTTGGTTTTTCTTCCTGGAAACTCGAAAGTGAAGTCATGAGGTTTGGCCAAATTGTGTGTGTGTGTGTGTTTGTTGTGTTTTTGTTGTGTTTTTTGTTTTTGTTTTTGTTTTTTGTGTGTGTGTGTTTATTAGTTCTTTCTTTTTTCTGGAGGATACCATTTTGCTTGGGTTGGTTAGGGACATCGACGGGGACATCGATCCATTTTTGAGTGCCCCTGTTTTGACATATACCCCTTGTCCTGATTTGTCCATGGTGCATTTGGCAGGGGGAAGGGGGACATATGCACACACGCACACAGCTGGGGGAACTCCAATCTGCCCGTGTAATCACGGGAGCCGCTTATTTTGACCGTGTCTCACAAGAGTCCAACCCCCGCCCCCTCTCCTAACGGCCCTAAGGCCGTAAGATGATTGGGGAGAGCAGGGGGTGATGGGGGGGTCAGGGGCGGGAGGTGTTGGACTACTATGGCTTGGGGCGGGCTTCTTTTGGATTTCCTGTCCATTCCCTGCAAGCCAGCAGGAACCCAACCTTTTTGCAGTTTAGATTGGCTCCCTTGCGGCCTTAGCCTCGAAATGCATTTGAAACCCTTCTCCTTTGGGGGTTTAGAGAAAAACCTCAACCTGCTTGTTGTCCCGTTTTTATCCACCCCTCCCCAGTTCACCTTTTGGTTTTATGCCCAAAGCAACGAGGAAGTCGAGACACACGGCTCCCCAAGTGCGAGGCATCGCCCATCATGAAGAGACCTTCCGCACTCAAGAGGCGTGGCTGGACGTTCGGCGCCTTGAACGGAGTCAGGTTGTTAGGGGCGTCAGGTGATTTGTTGGTGTTTTATAGGTGGTTCATGGGTGAGTCAATTGGGTGAGAGAAAGGTAAGCCCTTCCTGTTGAGTGTGCAAACTGTTTAGCTTCTTGTCTTGCTAGGTGTCTCATCATGTTTGTTTGGGGACAGGAAGTTTATTCACACTTTCTAGCCAGCGAACTCAGCAGGTCGGAGGAATCGTTCAGATTTGTATTTCTTTGTTTTTGGGTAGGGGGGGTGCGTGAGACGTTTGGTGTGTCCCCCATATGTTCCTTTCAGAACCACGGACTACTGCATGTTTTGACCGCACCTCGTGCCCTCAACCAATCCGACGGTCCTAAGAATGCTTTCCTCCCCCACTTGAACAAACACGACCCAAGAGAAATGCGGGAAATGTGCATTTTTGCCAAGGCTGCCATCAAGAGAAACAACAATGAACAAGTTAGTCATCACCTTCGGGCAGGTGCCCTGGAAACTGCCGGCTTTGCTCATCTGGTAAAGTTGATCCCGGGGCAGCTCAAGCCAGCTGTCTGAAAGCCAGCGTTGTTGTTTTTAATGCAAGGGAAACGTACGGATGGTTCGCATGTGGGAGTTTCTATGGTGGACCCCTTTTGGAAGATATTTACAGGGCAGCCCAAATGACAGAACCGATTTGGACATTTTGAGAAACCGGCTGGTGCCACGAAGAGTGAGCCGTCGGGAATGTGTAGAGGTGACAGCGTTTTGGTCCAAGGTTTGGCTAGGGGCACATGGCACAATATCCTCGCAAGTGCTGTGTTCAGAGCTGGTGTGGTTGGTTGGTGCAGGGTTTGTTTGCATGAGTGTTGCGACTTCTTGCTAATTTGTTCCTTTCCCCTTGTGCAGTCCGTGCCGCCCAAGCAGCTGCGTCCAAGGACCCCTTCAGTTCCGCGTTGACCCCAAGAGCCCAAAAGCCACTGCCCAGTTTACAGGTATGGCCCCCGACTTCTTGAGGACCATGTGCTTTTTTTTTTTCTTCCGAGGGCTGAGTGGTTTGACTGGCTGAGTGGCTTCGGGACGCAGGCACACGGCGGTGAAGTCAGGTGGCCCGCCGCCGAAGGACTGGAACTCTCAACGGCTTTGCTTGCACAGGGCTCCTCAACGGATACATGTTGCAACCAATTGAAACATGGCTTTTTCCACCAACATAAAGGGAAACCACCATTTACAAGGCAATGTTCAGGTGTATAATGTAAGGATCCCTGTTGCAAGAGATAGACTTCGGTTGGTGACATGGAAACACCTGGTCACTTGAGGTGGTCACAACCTTGAGCATTTTGGACCATGCCGGCCGTTGTTCAAGCAAATCCAAGGGTGACCGGAAAAGGGCGACTGCCGGCTAAGACAAATCGGAGACTAAGGGGGAGCTTCTCAAAATGATGGATCCCTTTTTGGTGCTTTGTTGAAAGGCGCTTTCTAAGTTGAGAATCACCCAAGAACCTTGGGCACATCATCAGGTGGGACTCTGAGCGGACCCGCAGCTTGTGAGGGTCCCCCACCCCAAAAAATGATACAATAAAATAAGCAATTCGACACAACTTGCCAAATATGCCCAGAGGGGTGCTGGGGCAGGAGACATGCTTGCCAATTTCACGCGGTCTTGGCGAATTCTCTTCTAGGCACCCTTTCATGAAACAAGAATGTCCAATTGTGAGCACAAGCGATATGAAGGGATATATGGACAGAACTACGCGAGCTTGCAAAGGGGGGATGCGTGCTCACCCACGATGAAGCTTCCTTACTTCAGGATTCCTTGCTGGATGGTGAATGATTGTGTAAAGCAATTTACCAACAAGTCATGCACGGAAGCCGGCACTCGTCCGGAAGGTCATCCTTGAGAGGGTCTCCACGCTACAGTGGGTCGAGCTTGTGGGAGACCCTGGTGTGGACGCCAAGCCTGCAAGATGGGCGGGCTGCCGGCAGAGCCCATCAGCATCAGAGACACCGGAGAAACCAATGCGCGGTTTGGAGGCAGCGCTGAGGTCAGGAAGAGAAGTTGCGGATTTCGGGTCCCAGAGACAGTTTTCGCTGCGCGTTCGCCGGGTGCTTTCGTTTAGATTGTTTATTCTTTGTGAAGCATTGAAAATGAGGTAGTCCGCGCACAAAACAGCTCCAAGTTGATTTCGTTTCTGGTCATTTGGTGCCGGCTGGACTCAAATCAAATTTAAAGTTCCACCCTTTCAAGATTCTTAGGAGAAAAAAAAACAAACATTGATCAACTGCTACCAAGACCCCACCTCAGAGGTCTCGGTCCTTTCCAGGAGCTTCCGGAAGGCCTCGCCAAGGCCCTTTCTTGCGATGCCGTTTTTCAGTTTGGGCGTGTGCCGTTTTGGGGAGGGCGAAGAGTAAAAAATGGCTTCGGAGTAAACGCGGGACGACGTTCCCCCAAGAACAAGACCCTGCCCCATCGCCAAGCAGTTTCTCGGAACGATGCAAGAGAAACCATGTAGGGAACGCCCTGCTCCCCATGCTTTTCCCAAGGAATGCTGGGGGAGTACCAGCAGCGTTCCGCAATCCGGAACCCAGACCCCTCAAACCAAACAAGCCAAGGGTTAGATCGACCTTAGGCCAAGGCCAGCCAAGGCCTCGGTTGGGGGCATTTTGGAGTGGAATGCTCCCATGGACTCAAATCCTCAACGAAGCGTGGAGCGCGTGTCATGGGACTTTGTCCAAATCCATGAAGTGAGTAGCCATGAGTCCCTGATCTGGGGCCAATGGTGGGGACTTGACAACCCAAGCGTTGCGCCTTTTGTTTTTCTTGTGACTGGTTTCTTTTGGTGTCCTCAGAGCTCATGTTTAAGACGCAACTGATGGAACACTATGTTCACGCAGTCAAATAAGTACTCTGCTCTGCGGGATTAAACGCGCGATTAGGCTATTCTGGGGCGCAGGGGAGGAAATCGCCAGCAGTGCCCAACGACTGGTTTCTGTACGCGCAGAAACTCAAGCAACTACTGTCCAGCAAGCATTCCTTCAGACGAAAAGACGGGACAGCAGGATTGCAACAAAGAAAGACGTGTTTAAGCTTCTTTGGGATTTCTGCCAGCACTCGTACAAATTAGACACCCCATCGGGGTTTTCATTTGCCATGAGCCATTTAGCCTCCAGGAACCCACCAGATGTGCAAAGCTGTCAAGTTGCCTCGGCTTTTGCGCCCATCCAAACATTTGTTGGTGTTTTGGCTCTGGTCCATAGTCCACATTGAAAGGGTGTGACAGAATGACAAAAGAGATCCCAGCGTTCGGAAACTGGAGGCAGCCCCACGAGAAGTTCTACACTGTTGGGGGGGCCCTCTATTCTTGTAGACGCGGGGTTTCAAAAAGCACACCTTGGCGCTAACAGGTGCAATGCTAGTTCTGCATACAGAACCCCTAGCCGAACAGTTTTTTTTGTATTTGTTTTCTGTCGTGTCATGTTTGTTTCAAAGAAACTGCAAGTGGATTCGGCTAAAAAGAACTTGACCCCTTTTCGTTTTTTTTGTTGCAGGGGAGGCCCACGGCCACAAAGTCCGCGCCGCAGCCGCCGCAGGGAGACCTAGAGGCGGTGAACATGACAGCGTCTCTCGTTTTTTTTTTGGTTGCTGTTACAAGGGAGACCAAGGGGAAAACACACAATTTTGGGGATCCCCAATTTTGGCACACCTGGGGGATCGGGTTCCATTCCGTGTTGGTGGTGTGGGGCTCCTCGTTCTTCAGAGCAGAGCCCTTCGGTATGAAGTCCTCTCAGAGGGGATTCCTGCGATAGACGCCGCAGGAACTGGATCGAGTGTGGCCTTGACCTTTTTTGTAAATTGATCGGCGCACTGCAGTGTCGGGTTTCATTGAAGCATTTTTCAAGTGGGCGTGAATGTTGAAGGAAACTTTCGAAAAGTCTTAGTCTATCCTAGGGGTACCTCTAGAACGGTTTAACCCCATCCAAATGGGCATTTTATCTTTTAAGAACCTAAGATAGTATTTTTAAAGGACCCCCCCCTCCCTAGGGTGCACCAGTTGACCGGGGTACACGGTTGCCTTTGATGCTAAACTCTCGAAGCGTCTCATTTGAAGAAACGGCATTTGGGGTCGGCGGGTAACCCTTTAAAGTCTCCATTTATAGTTTGTGTTTGTTGTTTGGGGGTTGGAAGAATAGACAAGTGGAATTGCGGAGCCCCCCCCACCCTAGGGTTGGGCAAGAATGGTTTAAACAACCAGATCCTGGCCAATGTTAAAAGGAACCCCAAAGAGGGCTGGTTAAACCCGGGAGGATACAGAATGTTTAAGCCAGGTTTGGCCCAACCATGACAAATTTGTGCGTGTGTTCTTAGCAGGTACCGTTTTCAGGTTGGTTCAACAGCATACCACCCGGAAAACCGAGATCCATTTTGGAGGTACGCACCCCTATACCTATTTGGGAGACCAAGTCTCGGCCACAGCCCAGGCCAGCCAAGCGGAAGTTCGCGGCCTCGGCGCGCTTCGGCGGTTGGGACTCGAACCCCGGGAAGCCACCCCTGGACCAAACCACCGGGCTCCACGCGGATTGGAACAAAAATGGTGTCCCCATTTGTCGCAACTAGAGGGAGGCTGCGTGGATGGTTAACTCCATGGACTTAATATGGGGTTGATTTCTACCCCTTGCCCAATCAGAGAAGTTGTTTTTTTTGTGGGGGGTGGGGTCCACTCAAGCACTTGAGCCTTTTGCCAGCGAACCCTTTGAGCCGGCTACGAACGCGTGGCAAGATGGGTGATGTGCCAGTTCCGCGCGTTTAGAACCATGGGCCATCAAGATTTGAGCAGGTTGGGCCATGTCCTATCGGTTTTGCAGGGTCGGTGGAAGTGCATGTCCTAATGCGCGTATTGTCGGGTATTCCGTTTTTTTGTCTTCCTGGCCAATCCACTTCCACTCAAGTTGCAGTTTGCACTTGCGTGGGCAAGTTCACTCAGGTTCCAACAAATTCGCCTGGAGGTCCCAGAAACGGGTCTCCGCCACTATATTTTAGGGTAGACTCTATTAGGAGCATACTCAGAACATATTATCTTTTGGTGTACCTGCACCAAGAAAGACAGGTGGTTGAGGCACTCAGGCCTTTTCCGCCAGGACGCTACACAAGAGGCTGCGCTGGGCTCGGGTGTCCGTTGCGATGCTTTCGGGCATTTGTCCGGAGAGTCAGAGATTGTTTGGTTCTAAAAGCTAGGCAGTTCAAAGGCAAACCCCTGGTTTCCGAATAGGGATTAGTGATAGATTAGGATTGGCTAACGCTCCATTGACCAATCGCTAAGCACAACTCTTTTTGAAGCCAACTCCGCGTGTAACACGGAGTTTGTTCATTTTGAAAGGACAACAACAAAGGAATAGCTTTCTCAGACACCACAGCACGCAACAGCTGTTTCCTTGGGCCCTCCTCATTTTGAGAACCGACGTTCATTGACCTTCGATTACTGATGATTTTGGGCTTGTCCGTGTATGTGAGAACCTCCAAAATGGATGAATTTCCTCTATTTTCTCTTTACCCAAGTTGGGTACGCTCACAAGCAAACATTTGACTTTGTGTGCCTAAAATGAAGGAGGCAGAAAACAGATGGGCGCTTGGTATGTGTGGTTTCCTCCAAAGCTACCTTTGTTGGCACCCTCCAGATCTCTTTGTGTTTTCATGCAGGGGTGGATTCATCCAGTTTGTTCAAGGCAGTATGGGCTTCAAGGCCGTTCTAGGGGTACCAGAGTGGTGCTACAACCTTTTCAGATAACTTAACCGTGCTTTAGCTCAATTGTTGGATCATCCTACCACATGGAACTTGGCAGAAGGTCCTTTTGAGATGAAGTTGATTTTCCAGAACCTTCCGTTCCCTCAGGTTACATGCTGGAGGGAGGCTACCCGGTGCCGACCCTTGACTTGTTTCCCAGCTTTGGTCTGATTTTGGTCGAGGTTCGAAAAGCCTACCTTTCATGTGCAGGCTTTTGGGGCACATTACTTTCTTGTTGGGTCCCCTTTGTTGTTTCATGAAAGTGAGAGTGTGTGGTCCCTTTTGTTTTAAGTCCTTTAGACAAGTGTTGTGTGTTTTTTGTGTTCAAGCGTGTCTCAAGATGAGGTTCCGCACAATTTGCTGCGTTCTTTGTTCCCTTTTGAGCATCGCCACACGCAAATGCCGAACGAAGGCGGAAACTTCCCCTTTCAGCCGTGGTCCTCCGAGCAAACGTCAAGTCCCAAGTGCCCAAACCAGTTCTTTCGTGTTTCTAGGGGTTGATTCCCCATTCTTTTCAACCATCGTTCTTTGCAAGAACCAGCCGTTTTGCCTGGGTTTCTGGAGAGTTTTTTTAGAAAGAAGGATCCCTGGAAAGAATGGGAAGGGTACCCCTAGAGCGTTCTATTTAAATTCAACCGACCCCCCAAAAAGTGCACCGGTTCTTTAAAGCAATTCCCCAGGTCGGTGAAGTTGTTAGGCCCCCGCGAAAGATCTAGCCGCGTCGAATCGAGTTCATGTTTTGGTCAGGCGACGCCCAAGGTGAGGACCTGAGAGGAAAGTTGTTTCGAAGCCCTTGGGTTTAGCGGCTGCAGCGCTTTTTGTTTGTTTGTTGAGCTAGTGTGTGTGTTTTTTTTGGAGGGTGGGGGGGAGGATGGGGTTCTCAAAACAAGAAAGGCGGAAAATAGGGGGATTGCTCAAACATGGGGTGTTTCTGAACATGATTGGATGGTTTTGGGGACGGTTTTGGGGGGTGACCCCCAACATAGGCGTCGGACCCCGAACATGGTGGCTGTTTCCTTTGTGGTTTCTCTTTTCCATTCAAAATGGGTTTACCAATATTGTTGGCAGACCCCAAACAGGAGGCCGATGAACTGTGTCCTTTTCGGGGTGCCACATCCTTTTCGGAGAAAATCCTTCGTTTTTGGGCCATTCCGATTCCTTTCCCATTTGTTTTCTGGTCCAGCCCTTTTGTGAAAAAGCACGTACAAGTTAGCTCTTGGCCAGGCCCCGTCAAAAGTTCGAGGGGACATTTTTTTGATGACGGTTGTTTTGCTTTGTTGGCCCAAAGGGTTGCTAAATACTCGTTGGCTATGTTCATGAAGCGGAGCAAAGCCATTCGCTTTTTGCCAAACGTAGCAGGGATCGGGAAGACACAACTCTACCGTTGACAACACCACGAGCTTCTACCCGTTCCGAGCGGGTCTTTGGAGCAACACGGCTTTCTGCGTCCTTTTCAATCAATCCAAAAACGGAGAGTCCCCAGTCCCATGATTGCGTGCACGCCTATTTTGTTCGCAAGATATTTAGCGAAGGCTGCTTGAAGGCATGCTTGTGCGCAGCACCTTTATATACTTGCGGTCCTTGATAAACGTGGGTTGGGCTATTTTGGTGCAAGTTGCGCGAAAGACCCGCTCAAGCATACGGAGTTTGGTGCAAGGGTTCCGCGCACTGGGCCCAGGTCGGAGCAGTTATGGCAACTTGTGGAAAGGGCCAATGATAGCGACTGCTTTCAATTCACGCTGCTGCAAGCCTGCCACTGCAAGTGAGTGGCATCGCTACCAACAGTGGCTCCAGAGTGCGCGCTGGAAAGAATAGGGTGTGGCGATGGAGTCACGAAAGGTTCGCAAAAGTGCTCGTGCAGAATGGCGTTTTCCGGAGGCAATCGTTTTGCTCAACCACCATGCATGAATTTCTGATTCCCATTGCAGGAACGGAGCTGCCAAACGGACGGCGTTCCCACTGAGCCGAGCCTACTTCCATTGCCCGTCCCCGCGCACGCAGTCATGGATAGGAGCCAATTTTCTAGACGGGCGTGTCTTAAATTTGGCACCTCGGTTGTGGTCTTTCCCTTTAGTTTCTTTTTGTTTTCGTGCCCAGCGGATACGGATACCCGAAGGGCACCCGGTTTTTGGATATTTTTAAAGAAAACCATGAGATTCCATGAGCCCAGGCCCAGACCAAGGCTCGGAGCGTTGGATGCGGTTTTGGGCCCGATGGGTTTTGGGCCCGATGGGTTGGTTTCCGTTTGGTTGAATTTGAAAACAACCACCTAGCGGACGGGAAACGTTTCCCCCCAAATGTGGGATAGCTTCAGTCAATCCTCCGTGGGTTTATTTCCCGGGCCATCAATAAAGAGTCCTAATTAGGGTCAGACACTGTGCATGTGGGTACAAAGGAAAGGGCTTTAGATCTACACATGGTAGTTCTTCTTGAAGTATGTCCTATTAGTTCGTGCCGCCGTTCATTGGGAACTCAGCGTGTTTGAATTGAACTGGTGGTGCCTTAACAGCGTGAGCGATCAGATTTGCGCGGTTTACTTGCAATTCATGTTGTTTGGAGCAGGTCTAAGCGCGCGGTCTTTTTGATTTAGCTTGCTTGCTTGCTTGCTTGCTTGCTTGCTTGCTTGCTTGCTTGCTTGCTTGCTTGCTTGCTTGCTTGCTTGCTTGCTTGCTTGCTTGCTTGCTTGCTTGCTTGCTTGCTTGCTTGCTTGCTTGCTTGCTTGCTTGCTTGCTTGCTTGCTTGCTTTGCTTGCTTGCTTGCTTGCTTGCTTGCTTGCTTGCTTGCTTGCTTGCTTGCTTGCTTGCTTGCTTGCTTGCTTGCTTGCTTGCTTGCTTGCTTGCTTGCTTGCTTGCTTGCTTGCTTGCTTGCTTGCTCGCGCGGTCCGGTCAGTGCAACATGCGTGCAGCGTCTTACTGAGGGAAAGTTCCATTTGTTGCACCTATGTTGGACACGTGACTTGATTCCCAGGTTGCGACTTGTAGCAGATTTGTCAATCATTTGGCGTGAGTGCCGGGAGGATGTTCAAGTTTCGGTTTCCATCGAGCCTTAGGTCTGCAGAGTGGGGTCCCTTTGCGCGCCAGCTGAGAAGGGAAAAAAATCAGGTGTTTGTTTAGTTTGGTTTGGTGGAGAAAAGCTGGATGTAGCTGGTTTGGTTTTGGTCCATCAGTTCTTTCAAAAGGACACCGGCCCTTTTTGCTGCAATTTCTGAGAACCATGCCGCTCGTTGCAGGCGAAGGCCGCGTCAGATGACAAGGGCCTGGCACTCAGATTGCCGATTCTCATTTTCAGGTTCCAGTGCCCTTTCTTCTTTGGTTTGGGGAGTTTCCCTTTGAAATCGGCACCCAACAAGCAGCGGGTGCTCGTTCTTGCCACAGGTCTTCGAAGTGTTTGGTTTTGAACCAATCCAGTTGACCCTCTCGCAACAGTATGTGTGGATCCACCTAGTCCGCGAGTCAAGGGCCCTACCTCGCCAAAGGTCCTCCAAACCGCGAAGGCCGTATTTGCTGTAGCCTTGCCAGGAACGAAGCTGGCCCTAAGTTAAATTCCCCTCACTGTTGCGTTTTGTTGGCTGGGCTTAATTGTCTTTTTGCTGTTTTGTTTATACAAACAGGAATAAGTCGGTTCTACCAAGGTGCAATCCGAGCCTTGTTATTCCTAACATGTCAGAAAGGGATCCCAATGTTTCCCTGAAAGGGACGTTTTCCACATCACCTTTAAATCGACCTGCTCCACACGGTTGGTAGGGATTTGGTAGCTTATGAAGAGAGTCACTCCTAAATCCCGCCAACACCTTACCCCGGAGGTTCATATCAGCGCAGACTGTCAACTGTCACCACGAACTGTGCCATGTCGCCAATATAAGAGGGTAACTAATCATACTGATATGTTTTACTCACAATGATGGCTAAACCTGGTTTTGCAGTACCCCAAAGCCGCATTTTAGCTAGTTGGGCATTGTGCGCGTACATGCACGACGTACTGGAGTGCTCCAGGAAGCCAGATCATTTGCAGATTATGAACACGCAGAATGTGGGACGAGCGTGAAAGATGACCAAGTTACACTGGGTGAACCGTTTCCGTTTGTTCTCCTTTGCCACGGATCAGATTTCTGCCTTGTGCCGATCAGATTTGTAGCAACACTCTTGCTTACATGGTCCGGGAGTAAGCACCAATGGATTGTTGCCCCACCCCGAGGGCCTGAGTCCAAGAAGAGAGCGGCAGAGCTGAAAGTCAGGTGCGGGTTTTCGGCCAAGGAAAGGGTCAAGGTTGCCACTGTCAAGGGAACAAGTCACATATTTGTTGGTTGTTGTGTGTTGTTCGTGGGGAGTTGTCACCCGTTTGTTTAAGTTTAGACGTATGTTTATTTTCAGAAATATGTTTTGCAATTTGTTACATATTTGGTAGGAACCGGACAGATATTGAGATTTTCTCACCCGGGCATCAGCCACAACGCAATTGCCGGTAGCCTTTGAATCTTCTCAAAGTGTAGTAACCATTGAATTTGCTCAAAGGAAGGTTCGAATTCTGTTTTTTTGTTCATGGCCTAGTTGGGCCCTTAGACCAAACTAGCAGAGAGCAAGTACAAGAATCCACGTGGGGAAATGCTCCGCTTCGACAATCGTGGAAGTGGTAAAGATGGCATGTGTGAGTCATTGCAAGCTCTGCAGTTCCATATCCAACTTCAGCAGACACGGTGGGACCCTTCGGCGCGCACATTGTGTTTAAGTTTTCTCCCAAGGCAACCAAGGCAACCCCTCAGTTAAGCAGCCAGTCAATGCGAACCTCAAGATTTGGAAAATGTGGCCTACCACTGGGCAATGCAGAATGGCAATGGCAGATATCATAACTCTGGACAGCTCCGGACCCCTGCCCCATTTACATTCAGGTCACCCTTGATGTTTGGCTTTGGTTCCCTGGGTTTCAAGAGACCACTCTCGCACCTGCAAACCAGCACTAGAGGGAAGGTCTTATGGGGGGTCGACGTGCCAGGTATATGGGCTTGGAGAGTCCCCCCCAAGACAAGAACAACAAAACCTATCTAAATGTCGGTGTGCCCTCGACTATGTTGTGTGTTGTCAGTGATGGCTTCAAAATGTCAACCTTTTATTGAGAGGGCCATCAAAGGTATTTATAGGGGTTTGGAATAAAAAGGCTCTGGTTGTTTCCAGAGTTGTGTACCACTTTGTTGGGGATCTTTCGCTTTTGGGTACACAACAGCCCCCCCCCATTCAATCCAACAGCCAAATCCCTTGAATGGTGCCATGGTTCAGTGGGAAGTCTATGTGTTTGTGTGGATGGAAAGTCTACGTTTTTTTTTAGCGGTTACCGTTTGTGGGGTGAATAAGGGACGCCAGGAGGAGCTATATCACTCAGGGAAGTATTCTTGTTACTTGTTCGTTGCCGGAAATGTAAGTGTGGTTGTATTCCTTCGTGTCCCTGAAATACCAGTCCAAGGTGTCACCAAAAGGTCCCTTCCTTGAACAGGGGGAGGCAAACCTACAAAAACAGGGGTCACCTGCGCAAGATTGTGGTAGCGAGCAAGCAACTCGGTAGGGGGAGGCAAACCTACAAAAACAGGGATGACCTGCACAAGATTGTGGTAGCGAGCAGCAACTCGGTAGGGGGAGGCAAAACTACAAAAACAGGGGTGACCTGAACAAGGTTCTGGTAGAGAGCAACTCGGTTGAAGGCTGGCAGTTCTGAAAGAGAAGGCGGGCGAGGGGACAACGGGGATGGCCGGTTTTGGTCAAGTCGGAATGAGAGGGTTCTCTTGTGGGCCGCTTTGAGTGATATCCGGGTGATCCGAATGATCTCCCTCAGGCCGTTTTGGCCTTCCAAATGCGCGTTTGGGTGATATCCGGGTTCCCTTGTGGGCCGCGTCGTTTCTTTGTTTTCAATCAGCCGCTGCCATTTTTGTTCAGCCAGGGGGTCAAACGGCAAACCCAACCTTTCCCACCTTCCCACCCCTGAAAGTTTGGTTTTTGGGGTCAGCTTCTGTGATAATTACCAAGGGAATTCCCCTTAAAGTGACAAAGTTGTCATTGGAAGCAGCAACTTTGGTATTACAGAAAGGTCATGTTTACAACCAAGAGTAGGAGAGCCTTCCCATGTCAGTTTGTCAGATTATGTCAGATCCCGAAACGCCAACCGTTTGTTTCCAGGTCCTTTTGGACAAGAAAGTCTAATTAAACAACGCTGCCTGACTTAGCCGGATTTAAGCTTAGGCCTGCGATGTCCTTCGTGTCCCCTTTTTACCCAGTAACAAGTTGGCTTTCCGCAAGGGTTGTAAGTCTGGCCCACACAGCGTCACAGATGTGGGGGTCCACCAAAAACGAAGAAACTCGGATGTTGGCAACCATTGTGTGCGTCTGTGAGTGTAGGGGTAATTTTTGGGTAGTGAACCGCTTCATCTCATATACTATAAAAGGTACAGTATCCAAATGTGTCCCCAAGGGCCAATGTCTTTTTCCATTTTGGGATGGTGGGTTGCTATCTTCGCTGAGTTGTCTTTTGGGGTGGGTAGAATTTAAAGGGGGCATGGGCAACCCTGGCTAATCCAATCCAGAGTCCACAACATGAAGATGTTCAAAGTTCCTTCAAGGAAGGAACAAGCACAGATTTCACCTAGGCTATTATTGCTGTTGCTGCTGTTCACCCTTGACTTCAAAACAGTATGGTTCATTGTTGCCTCAATGATATATGGCTGTGGGTCAAATCCAATGGGATCCCATTTTGGGGTAGGTGAATTCACCACCCATTTCAGAACCTATTTTAGTGGTTGGATTCAGATGTTCACTGGGGGAAAACCAGTGTTTTGACCCATGGCCATTTGTGCTGGCCTCCAGATTGACCATGCCCCAAACCCCAAACGAGGAGTCCACAAGCGGCGTTACTGCATACTGCGGATGGACAAAATCCTGCACCACTTGGAAACCATGGGAAACCATTATTTGTTGGTATTTACAGGGGAATCATCCTTCCAGGGTCTCTGAGGTGGTGCAGGATTTCGTCCATCCACAGTATGTCGGCTTTCGGGTCTGATCTGTGGTCGGGAAATCTTTGATTGCTTCCCTGTTTTCTGGGCTTGGGCTCCCCCTTTGCCATAAAATCGAGTCAAAAGATAAGTGCCCCGCTTGTTTTTTGTGCCTTCGGAAAGGCTCCCCTGACTTCCCTGTAAGATGCTTGTCCCCCTTAGAACATGTTCCCCTTGCTCGTTTCTACGGAAGTCCACCCTTTTCAGATGAGCCAACAGAAAGTGGGCCCCGCCCCTTTTCAGTTTCTTGGGAAAGGTCCCTCGTTTCTTCAGCATCAACCAAACCACAAAGACCGGCTCAGCCAACCCAACTCTTTCCTCTTTTTGCTGGCTGGGAGTCTTTCCAACTCCAAAAATGAGCCCACCTACGCAAGCCGGGGCGCCGTGTTCCCCCCACCAACCGCCGGCTTTTCTTTTCGCTGGACGCCACAGGCTGCCCGGCTGGAAGCGCTCACCAACCAACGCTGGGGGCACCTGGTCAGTTCTCGATGGGTGGCGTTGGTACCCCCCCCTTTGGTGGTTTGAAGAGAAACCAAAAGGGAAGCCAAAAAGAGCACCAAAGTCATTTTGGGCAGGCTCCTCTTTAGATACACCTGCACGTTGACATGTTGAGTGCTGATGAATTAAATCCAGCTCTCACTCATTCCCAGTGAAGCCCAGGCAAGCTTGTATGGTAGGTGACCAACAATTTGTATGTGTGTTTTCGAGGTTGGTTCCCTTAGTTGCCTACTATACAGGGACATGCCATGTCTGGGATTGTTGAGTTAATGAAGCCCTGCTTGATTCATCGTTGGGGGGCCTTGATTGATTCATGAGCAACTAGCCCACTGATGCGTGTCTGAAGTGGAATTTGCCTTGTTGTAAGTTTGGTTCTTGCTGAGGTGAAACTAACCATGTTTTGCCTGCGCACTCAATGCACTGGGATCCCAATTGGTTGATTAATTCCAGATAAAAGCACCCTTTCACTTGATGTCAGGGATGGTTATCAACTCTTTCATAGGGATTGTTGGACAAACTTCAAAGGTGTGATACTAAGGGAACCATGGCCGCGACCCACTCAAGGGTTTTTGCCAATGGCACAGCTTGTAATATAGACCCGGGTGACCCACTTTGGCAGGGGCGCTTCGCCTTCGCAGAAGTTGCCCTGCCCTATGTTTCCGCAGTTTTGTTTTTCCGATTTATTGTTGTTTGTTTATCTGTTTCTCTTTGTTCCATGTTTCCCTCTTTTGTTTGTTCTTTTAATTTATGTATTGATTTATTTATTGCTTATTGATGTCTTGAGTGTATCTATGTCTGTCTTTGTGTATGTTGTTGTTTCTTTATTTCAATATTCTGTATTTATGCCTATCTATCCATCTATCTACCTTATTGTGTTATGTTTCTATTTCCATCAATCTTTCGTTATTTCTTGTTTAATGAGTTGTGTTTTGATGTCTTTGTTTATTAGCTCTTTATTTACTCCTCCCTGCATTACCTTGATTATTGTTGCACTTCCGTGGTTGTTTGTCGTGTTCTTTTCCACTGGTTTCATTTGTTTTGTATGCTTTGTTTCTTTGTTATTCGGTTTTTATCTTTGCTTGTTTATGTTGTTTTTTGTTTATTTGTTATTTTATTTAGTTATTTATTTATTTATTTATTTATATATATATATATGTATGTATTTATGTATGTGTGTTTCTTCATATCTCCCTCTCTGAGAGTCTCTTTTTGTAGATGACTTGAGGGAACCCCCAATATCAGGTTTGTGCCTAAGGACGGACTGGGCTCCTGTGTTGGGTTTCTTCTGTGGATTTGCGACCAGGCAGTCCTCTGCCAGGATACTCCTGGGCTCAGTATGTGAGCAGTCCCAAGTTCACTCCCAATTATCCTCGGCAAACCCACCTGCAAACCCTCATAACTAGGGGCTGCCAGCCATGCTAACCCCCTACACTGACTAGGAGAACGTGACGCTACTCTCCCACCTTTGCCTGCCAGAAGGTGAGAGGAAGGCTAGAGAAGCGCAGAAAGCTGCGTCAGGACCCCCAGATGGCCGCGGCTGAAGAAACCACGAAGGGCGAGTCATTTTGCAGTGGTGTTCATGCATGCTAGAGGGGATGTTGCTTGTGGCTGGGTGGTTTTGAAGGGGGGGAAATTTGGGTGTTTCACAGAGAGACCATCCATTTTGGGCTCTCCCTCATTTGGCCCCATTGGGCCCACTCTAAGCGTGTGCAGAATGATATAAAGTATGTCGACGAAAGCGCATGCATCGCCGGAGGCCGGCGATTGGAACGCGAAAGGGTGGCAAAGACCAAGAATCAAGCAAATGTTTTAGAGACCAATGACTAACTTGACAAAGTTTTCGGTGACTTTCGACATATTTTGTGTTTTTTTTTGGGGGGGCACATCATGTTTTCACCCTGGCGCAACGAGCAACTGTCAAACCATGCCCATTTCAGAGGTCCCTGGGAGAAAATCCCGTATTCACCATGAGATGCCGCAAGTAACGAGGACGACATTGTGCATGTAGTTCCAACATTTACCATTTGGAACTGAAAGTCACTCAATAATTTCTAGTGTCAGGTGATGCAATGAATGTTGGCCCAGTTAAAACACACGTTTGCTTGGGCCGGAAAGAAATGATGAACCCCTTCGGGAATTTAAAGAACCGTTTTTGAGGCAACCATGATGAAGGCCAGCTCAGGGAGTCTGGGCGTGGCACAAACAAAGGGCAGCGGGGTCCCGAAATACCCGTGACATGCCCATTTTACATGGCTGGTTGGTAGTTAACCTATCTGGCTTCACGTGGGTGATCATGTAGGCTAAGCTTTCTATAGCCATCTTGGCAAAAGCAAAGGGGCGCTGCTCATGCGAGCTGTTTTCAGGTATGTCAAGACCCAAAATGGGGCCCTCGTTTAGCCACATTTCGCTGTCTCGCATGATGATTCTTGTTTAGTTTCCTTTTACAACCAACCAGCAAAGGGGTTTCCCAACATATGGCGCACCGCGCAAATGCCCAGTTTGGCCAAGGGCATTTCTTTCATTTCCCACACCCCGGTTGAACTCCCCACCCGCCGACGTCCGACAAGCGCCGGAGGCCTGTGGCCAAGGTGAAGGCCAAGCCGAAGACTTTGGTGAAGGCGATTCCCAAGGCAGGGCCATTTTTCAGAACTCGCTGATCCATGTCCTATGCTTGCTCCAATATCAACCAAAAGGGGTTCACAGTTTTTGAGAAACTCCCTTATCTTCCTGTTGTATTGGTTCATGCCTTCTCGTTGTTAGAATGATTGATTATTCGATTGCCTGTTTGCGGTCTTGCCTGTTTCATTGTTATATTTGTGCTTTTAAGTTTGCATGATTCCTTGCTTGCTTGTCTGTATAATTGCGTTCTTATTTGTCTACTTGTTTCTGTGCTTTGTGGGTGTGTGCTTCTCTGCCCCTGGCATTTTGTTTTTTTTCTACAATAAACCTGCGCTGAAGCATGTCCACATCACCTAGATCTTCAGGATGTTTGCAGCGAACTGACCTCAGCTCAAGCCCTTCAGGTCCTTCCAGTCCTTTGGCAAGTCCCTCAGAGGGGTGGCTTTTTGTTGGGGACACCCTGTTGCGATGTGGTGTGTTTTCTTCTCTAGGCCTAGTTTTTAACAGGCACGTTGGCTGGTTGGTTGGTTGGTTGGTTGGCTGGTTGGTTGGTTGGTTGGTTGGTTGGTTGGTTGGTTGGTTGGTTGGTTGGTTGGTTAGCGGGGATGCGGCTGGCCTGGCTAACCAGACCCCAGAGAATACAACCCGGAAGGCTTTAGGTGCAGGTGAAGCTAGGGCCATCCCTAGGTCTCTAAGAAGAAAACAGCGCTAGCAAGAAACCAGCCCTAGTTAAAACAAACACCTCTACCCCCCTCTTTTGGTGGGTGTTTAACGGAAACCACAAAGGAAGCCAACCATTTTGCCAGCCCCAAAAATTTGGCACAAACCCACGTGTCGTAAGGATGTGTCTCATTGAAAGGCACTGGGGGCAAACTCAGCGAGCTTATCACCTTTTGCGTCTCTTCTTTGTGAACTGGCCTGGCAGCACGCTACATCCTCAGAGGGGTTTTGCATCTCCAGGCCTGATTAGGCGCACAGGCACACAGTGGGAAGCCTTTTTGGAAGGCCCGCGGCCAACCATAGAACACGAGGGGTTTCCTCTTGTTGCGGGAGCAAGGGGGACCCGTTGAAAGTGCCGGAGGTTTCCCTTTTGCTTTCCCTTGACACTCTCACCCAGAATATCTTGTTTATTATTGTCCGCGCTGCCGTTGGCCCCGTCTGGAACCAATTGCAGTTGGCCTTTTTGGTTGGATTTCTTGTTTGGAGACCCTGAAAAAATGGTTGGATTTCTCGTTTCTTTTTGGTTTACTTTCTTCCTTTTGAGTGCCACTTTCCCAAGAACCACCCAAAAAGACCCAGAACCTTCCGACAGGTCGCCAAGGCTGCGGCACCTTCCGCAACGGTCCAAGCGCAGGCCAGGCCCAAAGCCACCCCAAATGCAACCCAAGCCATCAAATCCCAATATCGACCGGTGGCCCAAACCAGCCGCACATTGAGTTTATAGAACATGTTGAGGGCTTTGCATTTATATATATATATATACATATATATATATATATATATATATATATATTTGGGGGGGGGGGGGGGGCGTTCGCTTGACACCACCATGTAGATGGCAAGTTTTGAGTATGTCATTATGAGCCCGGCAATTAAAGCCTGCCCTATTCCACGCCCTTAGCGCGCCTCTCTTCCGAGGTGGACAGGTGAATTGAAACTCAAAGGTATCCAAACTCGTCGACCATAAAATCCGCCTCAGCAATTTATTAAACATCAAACCATGATGTTGTTTGTTTAAACAGTTTGCACATTCACATGGAACCCCAAAGTTTGGTTGTAATCTTGTGTTGGGGGACCCCTCTTGGGTGTCATCATATTCAGAAGTTGGCAGGCGGAGGCGTCTCCTCCCGCTCCGGAGGCACCAAAGGCGCGGCTCAGCGAGGGGTTCGGCTTCACAGCACCTCTTGGCCCAGTGGATCCCAGTGAATTGCTGTAGGTGATTAACCAGCCATTTGTTCTTGGATTTAAAGGCCTTTGCCTGCAGGGAAATGGAACTGGGTACGGTTTGGGTGGAGTCCTTTCCCATTCGTTTGAAGAATCGTTCGAATGAAAAACCAGCTGTTTGGGGGTCAATCTCTCAGCAACCGACAAGAATTATGGTTGGTCTTCTGCTGGTTTGGGGAGGAGGTGTTTCAGTTTGTTTTACAAATAGGCTCGAGAGTGGGACCGACTGGCCTCCAGAGCAGGGAGTGAGCATGTACTGTAAGAGCTACTGGCCGCGTGAGTACCAACTCATGTTTTGCGAGTCCGGCAAACTGGTCCCAAAAATGATGTCCTATTTTTTCTTGGGACTCAACCCCGCCGGCTATGAGCTTGATATGTATTATTTTCTGACCAGGGAGGGAGGGGTCGTTTCTGGGGTCCGTGGCAAGTCTCTATAGTATATAGCAGGATCCTTCTGGGAAGCCATATGGGTGCCAAAAGTTGTGGGCCCTTTCAACAGGATGGTGTTTCAAGAAAACATCGAAAGCCAACCATCTTTGGGCTCCATCTGATTTTTTGGCCACACCTACATATACTCTCACTCTCTGTATTTGTGCCCCCCAAAGTGCAGCTGCGGAAGAGTGCTTTGGACAAAGCGGAAACTGCACCAAAACACACCTTCCACAAAAATGGCTTCCTTTCTCGCTCAGCTCAGGCGGCTCCGGCTGCTGAGGCGGTGGTGAAGGCGCCATTGTACGTGTCACCGGGGTCTCCAAAACTCTCGAGCTTTGTAGAGGGGACGGACTGGTTTCATGAGTTTTTATGGTTGAACCTTGGTTTGAGCCTTGGTTGATAGATTATTTGTCGCTTGTTCATTCTTGGTTGATTGTTGATTCATGGGACATGGATATTAATTATCCCAACTAACCAGCAAATCATACCTGCCTGCTTGTAGGGGATGCAGCTTTATTTGTGATACCAACAAACTCCTAATCCTCCTTCAAGTCATAAAGTACACACGGGTATCAACCATGTTGGTTTCGGAAAAGGGCAACCGTTGTCCACGACCGCTTGACCACTTTGGTATCCAAGTCTGGGTCTTTCAGTCAGGACTCCAAGGACTGAGGCCCAGGGGTAGATTTCTCCCACTTTGGTTGGGCAAAGTTGCAGTGATCCGCACAAACTTGCCCAAAGAAAATCTTGACCTATTGGTAGTCCCATGGCTGTTCGTTTTTTGGCTTTGGTCACAAAAAGTTGGCCTGTTATGTCCAAATCCTTTGGTTTGTGAGTTTTTCCCATTGGCTTCCAAGGTAAAAAGAGGAAAGC
Source organism: Effrenium voratum (assembly GCA_963377175.1). NCBI lineage: Eukaryota > Dinophyceae > Suessiales > Symbiodiniaceae > Effrenium > Effrenium voratum. The sequence goes on from CAUJNA010003333.1 coordinate 647,867, forward strand.
GGTAAACTGGGTTATCCACCCGCCCATTCTCCAATGGCACCGAAGAATTCAGCCAGCTGACTTTTCCCTGGGTGAGCTGAACTGTTGGCCGCCTATGGAGTTGTTGTTTCAACAGGTCGCCCAAGCCCGAGGGTTTTGCGGCCGTGGCCATTTGACCGATACGTCCCAATGTTGCCCTTCCGCACCTGGCGGATTCACAAGGGGGAATCCAAGCCCAAAACCTGACATGCAAAGCAAAATGGGAGTTGGAATGCGAATTAGGCTGAACAGGGAAAAGGATCCTCGAAAGATGCAATGAAAGACCACGTGCTTACGTGCTTGCCAACAGGCTGCTGGCTGAATGAGTGCCACGGTTGATTCAATAAGTATTGAAAGGTGAACCAGCTTTGCTGATTTCGACATGGAGTCCCATTCGGCGTCTTCAGCCCGAGATAATGTTCAGTGATACAAACCCCCCCCCCCTTAGCAAAAGGTAATGTCTTGGTTGCTTTGTGTGGTTCGACCTTTAAAGCTGAAAAACTTTTGGACAACGACTGTGTCCCACTGGAAAACAACAAGTTTAACGTGGTTCAAGGGGTCAAGACCTATTCCCCACTCACCAAACAGTTGTTCGCCTTTTGCAGGCTGAGGCACTTGACCCTTTGGCCAAGTTCAACGTTCGGGGAGTACTAAACCAAATTCATGAACACGTCTATCTTTTGTTTCGGTTTGACTCAGTGGCGGGTTTTGGGGTGGCTTCTTGTCCCTGCACAGTTGGTTTCTTGCTTTCGACCAGGCAGCCCCGAAAGTTGCACAGGCGGGTTCAGCGGTCGTGATTTTGGGATCAGAGATCTCTTTGGATGTTGCGCTTTGTTGGTTCCTTGAATTGGTTTTGTGGTTTCCCTTTCATTCACAGCTAAGGTTATTATGATTTTGTTGGTTCTTTGATGTGGTTGGTTTGCTTATTGGTGTTCTTTCAATTCACAACTAGCCAACCCTGGTGATTCTTGTATTTGTTCATTTTTGTACGACGAGAAACCGCTGGGCAAGGTCGGATGTTTCACCAAGCAGTCAGAGGAATCCAGGGTTCTGAGGAGGGATGCATCGGTTTTTGTTTATGTTTGTCAGCAAGCAACAGAATGGCCGAAATTTAGTGGTAGTCAGCGTCAGCCTGGGAGGGCATAGGGCGACGCAAATTTCCCACGTCCTACCTGGGAAAGAAGTACTCAAATGCAGACGGGATTATTCTCATCGCAAACAAGCCGCCCCATAGAATCTCTGTGCTCAACTCATTGGAGCGCTAGTTGGCTTGACCTGTTGCCTAGACTTGATAGTTTAAGTAAGCGGGTTTTTGTTATGTGTGCTTAGACCAGGCTTGTTGTATTGGCGTTACTTGGATGGTGCTCACAGGGTTCGGCCCTGTTCATTGCCAGGCCTGTGTGTGTTGCTTAATGTTCCACTTTAATAGGTGCAAAAAGGCAGCTTGTTGGCAGGGTGTCCAAGTCTTTTTGAATCCCTATTTAAATTTCCAGTTAGGTCGGTGAACAAACCTGGGTAGTATGAGGAGCCATCATGTTGCGACTTGATTGCATGCGGAGAAGAAGGGCCGATCATTTCCTCGTCACCTGGTCATTCAGTCGGACAACACCACCAGAAAAAAAGAACCAGATCTGTATTTGTTCCTGGCACGATTGGTGTCAGAAGGAAAGTTGCGCCGAGTCACCTCGAGCGTGTTGTCGGACACGCGCACGAGGGCATTGACCAGTGCTTCTCCGATATGAAGGATACTGACCATCCACTCTTCGCAGAATCCTTCTGCTCGCCCTCACGAAGAAGGAGGTTGAGTGGGTTGTTTGAGCAAGTGACGCACGTCCGGAGCTTTGATGCTTGGCGTGGACAACTCAAGGACCAGTTGCGCGTGCTGCTACTTGTTTGTTGGAGAGGATTTGACAAGCGTTTGCTTGTATCAATCAACGGTCCTATCGTGTGTTTAATCACTAGCTGTTATAAATGTGTCCCATCTTTAGGTCTGCTTGTCTCCTCAAACTATGTAGCTTATGCAAGTGTTTTTTTCCCGCATGCACATGCTTTGAGGGTAACCCGGCTGCAAGACAGAGATGGTCTGTAGGACACAACACAAATGAGGTCTTTTAGCACCCTTAGGAAAGATACTACTGGGATGGCAATGGCCTCCAATGAATATGCTTTGACCTGGGACTGGCCTGCCCAATGGTGGAATCCTCCAGAAAGCCATTAGACACTTCCCAGATAAACGTGGAGCCTCCACACCATCCTTTTTCCAGTACCCGCTCTTTGGGTTCCATAGACATTTGCAGGGAAGCATCGCCGGAGTGGGGTGTCTGCCTGATGTGGTTTTGCCTCAGGCAACCCCTTGTTACATTAGCTTTCCCTTTTGTTTTGCCGTTTTGTGTCTTTCATGCTTACGTTACGGAGCATTGCGATGCGGAGCAGCAAGTCAACTTTTTGCGGGGGTCTATTTCTAGCCCAGCCAAGCCGCTGTGTAACCTGTATATAACCGTTCCCAAAAAAGACGCCCAATACACATAGAGCCTTGTCTAAGATGAATCTGAGGTCCCACTAACATACCGCCAACGGACATATTTCAATCTTCAAGCCCATGGTTGTCAGAGGTTTGGCATCAAAATGTAAAACCCGCCTACAATTTGACATGTATCCTCAATTTACTTGAATTTGGGATATTGCACTACTTTTTTGTTTTTTTACAAGTAGGGGCTTTACTTGTGATATGGGTCAAATAACCTCACAAGGAAATAGTATTCCCTTTATTTGGTGGTTTGGTGGTTACGGCGTAGGCTTCCCCTTTGCCCCTTCTTTCTACAAGCACCAGGGGTTCAGTTCCCCAAACCACCACTCCAATTCACCAACGAAGGTGTGATACCAACCCCCTTTGAGTTTGCCCAGGCGCCGAAGGCGCCGCCGAAGACGTCCGAAGCCAAACCAGCGCCGCCAGCGCCGGTGCCGGCGCCGGTGCCGGCGCCGGTGCCGGCGGCGGTGCCGGCGCCGGCGCCGGTCCCAGCGCCTGTTCCCGCGCAGGCGGGGGGAGGATGCAGGGGCGATTTGGCAAGGGGTGTGCCCATTTATGGGCGTGTACCTTGGGAGCCTCCGTTTAGCTAAGTTGTATAAAGAGAAACCAGCAAGAAACAAATCGCAGAGGTAGTGCTTATTTGCATTGGTTTGGATTGGTGGGGATTTGAACTGGCTCTTGTGAGGGGATATTGGAACCCCCTGACCTCCCAACAATCGAAATCACCAAGCGCTGTTTGTCTTTTTGGTGGGGGCCCTTTGTTGTCAGGGGCCTCAATGGGCAGATGCTCAGCCACGCGCTTACTCCTTAGTCTGTTCTTGTATGCAGACAGGATGGCTGTGCGAATTCCCTTGTTGTTTGGTTTGCTCAGCTTGAATGTTACAGCCTCTGTCTGCGTGGGTCGGAAGACGTGGCACCGCAGTCCATGCGAATTAACCCCCTGTTGCTTCTAGGTTTGTAAACCCCCTGAGCATGCGAATTAAACTCTCTGTTGTTTCTGGGTTTGCTTGCGGGGTTGTGTGAACGGACCTATCCAAAATCACGCCGAAATCGAAAGAAATGGGCGAGTCTTTGGCCCACTGGCAGCAAGCCAAAAGCTTTGCAAACTTCTTACTAATTAGTGTGACCAGAAATCGCAGTCAGTTGCAAAGAGGATTGAAGGTAAAGGCTCCTCCTTTCCGTCCAACCAAGGAGAGCTACAACACCCATCTAAACCCATGCAATGATCTGTGCGACCAAGAAAAACAGTAGCTCTGGACATGTTCTCGGGCCTTGGTTGGTGTCGCAAGTGGAAACTCTAAGTTTCAAGCGTGCATGCTTCCTGGAAAGGTTGTACCAAGTTTCTTTTGGGTCTGTCAATTTTTCTGGTGCCCTTTTGGATGGTTTGACAGGGAAACCAAAAGGAACCGCTCATGTTGAAGAGCCCCCAAGTTCAGATTTTGTTTCCAAACAGTCTAAGGAGGGTCTGGGGCCACACGAAAGACCGGCGATGTAGATTCCTGGAGACTAATTTCAACACGGTTGGCCAAGGCGTCCTCAAACCAAGTTCCCAGCATTTCCTAAATAAGCGTGTCTTAACACACAAACTAAACCCCCTATGTGCATTTCGCGCTACGTCTGGACCCAAAAGTTCCGACCTGCCAGCCGAAGCTGCAGACATGTTTTTGTGTACTGCCTTTGTACTGAACAACTGCGACTTTCCACGCAGAGCTCCTAAAAGTGCATTTTGTGTGCTACTTTCGTACTGACAAGTTGCGACTTTCCAGCCGGAGCTGCGGACACGCATGTTATATATACGACCTTTGTTCTGAAAGGATGACTTTCTGGACGGCGATGAATCCGCGAAAGATTCGCGAAAGTATTTTTTGTTCGCGAAGCATGGCCGTTTCGAGATGCAGGAATTTGGAACAACCACATATATGTATATATATATACATAGCGTACATAGGTGGATCTTAAAGAGTCAAAACCCTCTGTACGTGCATTCCACATTTGTGGGTTTGGTTGCTGGCAGCTTCCCTTTGGTTGAGTTGTGTAAAAGGACACCTAAAAGCAACAATTATTTAATGGGGCCCCTCTTTATCTGCAGTGTTCATTGGTGTTTTTGGTATTTGTAACTTCCTCCCTTTGCGTTTACGTTGCTGATTTGTAGGTCTGTTTTTTGGAGCCTGCCGGTGGTTTACTTTTGGATTCCTTCGCTGCGCAGGCTGAGGAGGAAGAGGCCTGTCAGACGAATGGTCAGACCGAATGAGTTGCGCGAACAGAGGCAACCCCCTGGCCCAAAGGTCTCATTGTTTCAGGTCTTTTGGTGGTCTTGCAGGCCCTCATATCTAAGGTCTTGGGCAACTTGTGTTAGAAGTTCTTTGTTTCTGTCAGGAACGCCCGCAGCACAAGTTTGTGGTTGCAGGAGGTTGCTTGATTTCTGCCGTGATACATTGCAGGAACAGGCACTCTTTAGATAGCGATTCATTCCCCTTGAGGTAGGGGAGTTTCTGAAAATGGTGAACTCCTTCTGGGCTGGTATGTACGGGGAAGCCAAAGGACACACAACATTCGGGTGCTCCCCTATTTGGAGACATACTCAGAGAGATTCATTCAGTTGAAAACCTTCGATTGGTAGGAATTGTGAAAGGTCCCAACCTGGGAAAAGGGCAGCTTGTACCGCAGTTTATCGCAGATAATTCGGGTTTGCCTGTGTTTGTGCAGGTAACCATGCGGACGTGAACAAGCCACTTGTTTTCGGGTTTGGGTTGTTTTTCGGGCTTGGGGATGTGTCTTCATTTTGGTGTCATCCAGTGAATTCCCTGCTTGACGTGACCACGGAAAGGGCGCCCGCGTGCTTGTGCTTGTGCTTGTGCTTGTGCTAGTGCTTGTGCGTGTGCGTGTGCGTGTGCGTGTGGGTGTGTGTGTGTGCGTGTGTTGGCGTTTGCGTGGGCGAGTGCGTGTGCGTGTACGAGTGCGTGTGCGCGTGCGTGTGCGGGTGCGGGTGCGGGCGTGGGGCGTGGGGCGTGGGGCGTGGGTCGTGCGTGCGTGCATGCGTGCGTGCGCGTGCGGGTGCAGGTGCGGGTGCGTGTGGGTGTGGGTCTATGTTTGTGTGTGTGTGTGTGCGTACGTGCGTGCGTGCGTGCGTGCGTGCGTGCGTGCGTGCGTGCGTGCGTATCGTGCGTGCTTGCGTGCGTGCGTGCGTGCGTGCGTGCGTGCGCGTGTGTGCGTGCGTGCGTGCGTGCGTGCGTGCGTGTGTGTGTGTGTGTGTGTGTGTGTGTGTGTGTGTGTGTGTGTGTGTGTGTGTGTGTGTGTGTGTGTGTGTGTGTGTGTGGGTGTGGGTGTGCGTGCGTGCGTGTGTGCGTGCGTGCGTGCGCGTGCGCGTGCGCGTGCGCGTGCGCGTGCGTGCGTGTGTGCGTGTGCGTGTGCGTGTGCGTGTGCGTGTGCGTGTGCGTGTGCGTGTGCGTGTGCGTGTGCGTGCGCGTGCGCGTGCGCGTGCGCGTGCGCGTGCGTGCGTGCGTGCGTGCGTGCGTGCGTTCGTGCGTGCGTGCGTGCGTGCGTGCGTGCGTGTGTGTGTGTGTGTGTGTGTTTTGTGTGTGTTTTGTGTGTGTGTGTGTGTGGGTTTTTGCGTTTCGGCGTGTGTGCGTTGCGTGACTGTGTTTGGTGCACGTTTTCACATGCGTTTGTGTGCTCTGTGTGTGTGTGAGGTGCTGGTTTGGGCAATCTCGCAAATTTGTGGTTCCTGGATGTATGTGCCGTGCCGTGACGATAGTTTGATATAAACAGCTGTTCATGGTGACTCAATGTCACACATGTTCGTTTGGGGTTGTAATTGGGCAACTGTTCAATGGTGCCCTTTGCAGGAACGCCAAACTAAGGGATATTTAAGCAACAATGGTCTCAACATGTCAAAACAGGCGGCGCAATCCTGATGCAAGCTGGCGTGGCCGTGATTTTGAGCGACAACATGAAAAGCGCATATACACCTTGGACATGGGTAGGAGTATCATTCAGGACACATGCGATATCCACATTATGCATGTACATAGACAACTGGTTTTACATTCCATATACGTACATACATATGACGGCTCAATCATGTGCTCCTGGAGCAGGCACCCCTGGAAAATATCCTTACATACCCCTTATATACGTACACCCATATGTTGGCACCATTCACGATGTATAACCGCACGGACCCCAGGATGTAGTGAATCCATGCCCGACTTTAACTTAAATCAGTTTCAATCGGTTTAAATCAAGCCTGAAGCTTCCAGAACGTCCTTGGAAATGCTTCTTTTTCATTGCTCTCCCCAAAGCCCAAAAAAGGGTAGAACACACTGCAAATACCAGTGAATTCTTCAAAAAGGTAGGTCCCTGGGCGGGGGGGTACCATATATATATATATATATATACATGCACATATACTATGTTCAAAGAACCCAACCAACGCTAAATTCGCTTTGTGGGTGAGGTTGCCATGACTTGCCCGCGGCTGTCTATGCTGTCGCCCAACCATCAAGGCCACTCAAGATTCAAGATTCAAGAATCCAGGCCAAACTGTTGCAAGGAATGTTGAATCCAGGCCTCGATTTAAACCGATTTAAACCGATTCAACTTAAATTGGTCATGGATTCAAGATTCAAGATTCAAGACTCCCTGAAAAAATGTTGGCCTGGATTCTTGAATCTTGAATCTTGAATCCATGCCCGATTTAAGTTGAATCGGTTTAAATCGGTTTAAATCGAGGCCTGGATTCAACATTCCCTGGAAAAGTTTGGCCTGGATTCTTGAATCTTGAATCTTGAATCCATGCCCGATTTTAACTTAAATCGGCTTAAATCGGTTTAAATCGAGACCCAAATTCAAGATTGCACTTTGCGCGGCTGTACTTTGGCACAGTGTTGTGCGAGCATCCAAGTCCTGATTATTCATTCAATCTGCTTCAATCTAGGCCCACATTCAAGATTGTAGGCCAAGGTTTTCTAGGGAATCTTGAACCCAGGCTCAACAGAAGTTTCAGCTGATTTCAGTGGTTTCACTCGGGCCTGGACTCGCGTTTGCAAAGAAGACTTGTCTAGAGAATATTGATTCTTGAATGTTGAATACAGGCTTGGGTTCTTTCCTTATTAAAGCTCTAAGTGAATTGGATTTACATATTGGGAAAGGAACTCTATTTAAACTCGAAATGTTAGATTTGATTACCATTAGGATTCTGACCAAATATTTCCGTATTGAGTCCCAATTAAATCGTGGAGCATTTAGCGAGTGTTCGTTGGTGGAGACGTGAATTGAGTATGAAAAACACTACACAACACTGTGTTTTACGGTGTTTTCTGACCATAGTAGTGTTAGGACTAGTGAAAAGACACAAGTTTTGGACCTTTGGATTCTTTCCTTATGAATTCCACTTGATATGTTTTATCACATTCGACCCAATTTCTGTTTGAAATTCAATGGAGCTTAAGAAGGACACACTCCAGCCATAATTTCGATTTATATTCGATCTTAAGTATTGATTGTTCTATGTCAAATTAAATGGTACAAACGATTTTCTGTCCAATAGAACATTGTACTTGAAAATCGATCACTTTCAGAACTAGAGTTAGATTCTTAGATGGTCTAGTCCTAGTTTGGTCCTAGATGAGAGATCCTTGGTTCTAGTGCTAGGTTGCTCCCTAGTTTACTGCAATAATTAGAAAGTATACAGGACATTACAGAGGATATTGTACTTGAAGTTTATTTGTTTGTAAGAATCTGAGGTGGGTCGTCTAGTGCTAGTTTAGTCCTAGTCCCAGTTGAGAGATCCTGGGTTCTAGTTTCATTTGGTCCTGGTCCTAGTTGAGAGATCGTTCCTCCCAGTCCTAGATGGGCAAATCATGCACTGGAGAGGCAACCAAAAGGTAGGTCCCGGGGGGGGAGGGGGTAGCATATATATATATATATATATGTGCCATCAACTTACGCATGCATATACAAATTTTGTTGCACATTTGTATGTATGCATGTATATATATATATGAATATCTTCTGTGTTTGCTTGTTTGAGTTGCTCATACCGTTTGTTTAGGGCCCTTTCTCGGGGACTTGTCCTTGGAGGAGTTTTGTGGGTTGGTTTTGAGTGGCAGGCCGAGGAGTTCGACGATGACGACCTCATGGCATGCGGCCTCGGGCGGGGGGGGGCGGGGGATAGATGGATGGCTTCATGGCTTCAATCGCCGCCAATGTACTGATTTAGAGCCGTGGCCCAATGGCAAGGGATTGTTAACCCTCAAAGGCTCTTCTATAGCTCTGAAACGCTATTGGGTCCAAAGGGACGAGCTGGGGGGATTATGAAGGTGTCCCGTGTTGCGGTTTTCTTTTTTTCCGGGACCAGGTTGATTTATAATACAGTTCAGCATTGGACCAACATGTGCTCCCCCGATGAAATGGAGAGTTTTTGTAGGGGATATGCCCCCGAACAAGTCATAGCAGGGGATATGGCCATGAAATTTGGCGGGGAACACTATTTCAAATGGCGGACATGTAGCTATTTCGGGTCTCTTACCCATGGCCGGATTTCTGGCCCACTTGTTTACTTTTGGGTGGGACCCTCCTTAAGAAATCACAAACTCTACACTTGGGGTTTGAATTGGTTTTCATTGAGGTGTGTCGAACCCTCAAATGTGCGGAAGATTAAAAGAACGAACAGTATCTAAGGGGATGGTAAAGGCCGTGGATTGGGAAGCGGGAGGGGCGGGGTGAGTGGGCTTGGAATTTCCGAGGCTGGCTTGCATGGGGCCTTCGGCGCCGGGCGCTCAGACCGGAAGAGTTGGAACGAGGTACTCAGGTTCGCCCGGGCGTTACCCGAGGAAGCTCACCTACAAGCGTTCCAAGCTGGCTGGACAGGGAAATCTTGGGACTGAAAAAGCTGGAGCCAAGGGTCCATTTCCCCAAAGAGTCCGAATGGATATGTGAGGTTCGTATTCAGTTGCAAAGAAGTATATCCTTGTTGTCCAGGGCTCCCCTAATGCGGACGCCCCAAACAGACCTCGCCAAAACGGTATGATTCGGCCGCGAAAGCGCTATTAGCTCCTTTAGTACCCAAGTCAAGATTCCACGACCAGCCATGTTTAGGGTCAGAAAGAGTCTCCAGACCTCGATCCCGCGCCCTCATCCATGACTCGGTGGTCTCTCAAAAGACCCCCCGACAATGGTTGGCTTGCTTTCCCTTAGGTTCCCTTGAAAAGATACCCTCAAATCAAAAGGGATAACGGGAGCCACATCCATTTACTTCCTCCTGGCATCGACTCGGACCGTCTCACCCCGAAAAGCACATGTTTAGTGGTACCTCAAAATCTGTTTGGTGGGTTCTCCAACTTGAAATCGTGAACAAAATTGAACAAGATTGAACATGTCACTGGTTGCAACTGGTTTTCCCCTGTTTCCCCCGAAAAGGTTTCCCCTTGTCTACTGGACAGGTCACCGGTCGCAACTAGGAAGCCATCGCAAGCTTCGAAGGTGCTGGAGGGCGCAGTAGACGAGGACGCAGCAGCGGTGGCAGCGGAGGCATTCCGCGAGTTGTTTGCGGCTTGAAAGGTCTCACAAAGGACTCACCCCGCGAGCTGGTCTGGAAGAACTTTTTGGGTTGGTGTTCGTTGTTTGTTCGTGGCGAAGCACTACAAAGCCCTTTGAACCCTCAGGACGAAAGGGCCTTGCCGAAAGGGTCAATATGTCTTGGTTTCGCAGGTTTGGCCGTCGGTTCTGTGCATTTGTTTTGCGCATGCCAATTTTATTTGGATTTCGAGCTCTCCGATTTCGGGTGTAAAACGTGCAAAACACGTACGCCTTTTGTCTTGGATCCGATTCTTGGAAGTAGTGTAGAATTTGCAGAAAGGTTGAAATTGGTGAGGCAATTGGTTTCCGTTTGGCAGGGTTGCCGGAGCAGGGCGGTATCCAGACAGAGTCACCTTTTGATCAACGATGATCAGACATCGCTTCACTGATCTTCGAACATGCTCGGCGTGATTTGCTTTGTTTTCTTCTGTTAATTTTCAGAGAGTGGGCAGTGATGCCCAAGGACAGCAAGTTTGTTGCCAGTCTACCATCGACTTAGATGTTCCAGGAGTCCAAGCCACCCCATCGGACAATGGAGTACAAGCCAATCATGGTTGCTGGGGTTGTACCCCGGAGGTTTTTTTTGGTGGTAGTGGCCACCCCTGAGAAAGGACCACCGTCAATTGCCGATGTTTAGGAGTCCTTAGGAGCGGATTCGTTCCATCATTGTTGAAGGTCGCCCATATTTGGCCCGCCTAGTCCTCAAAAGGACTGCCCGGCGTTTCCATGGCCCTGTAAAAATTAAGTATACCCAATGTTAAGTCATGACCCCATTTGTAAGGGTCATGGAGACTCGGCGGCTTCACTTGAACGTTCGTTCCCAAGAAATGACCAAGGCCTCAAGTTATTGCCGTTTGGCCACCCTTCAAGGGATTTGGGTGCTAAACACAACGTATTTGTTTGTGCGTTTTTTGTTTTCCCCAAGAGGCAACCCCAATAGCCCAGTAAAAACCAGCGGGCCCTTTGGTATCCTTGAGGGAAAGCCAAACCAACTACTTGGCAGGTAAAGGGCAAACACACATTTCCAGGTCCTTTCTTTATGGGGAGCCCTTCAATTTTACCGAGCCGTAGGGCTGAGTTTCCGCTTGGCGGTGTTTGGGTGGGGCAAGGTGGGTGGCTCCCATTTCAGGTGAGGTTCGGTCAAAATGTCAATAGTGGTCTACGGTCCATTTGCGAGGGACATTGTGGACTCACCAAATTTGAGCACCAAAAAAGAGGACTCATGAAATTTGCACGTTCTTGAACCAGCGTAAATGTTGACCGTGGATCAGGTGGAAGGACAGGAGGGGCAAGAGGTACAAGAACCAGCGCCAGAAGAGGAGTGTTTGGAGGAAGAGGCGGGGTCCGATCTTTGTCCGCGGTGTGGGCTGTTCGGGCTGTGGGTCTACGAGATTCGTTTTTTTTGAGGGTTTTGTTCCCTTTTCAGATTGGTTTGAAAAGGAAACAGCAGGAAACTTGACAAACCCGTTTGTATTGCCCTGCCACATGTTATTAAGATTGCTAATCTTTGGAACACGTTTCAACGTGCTTGCAGTTGAAGTCATGGTTCGAAGGGCAATGGAAGGAACCCTGTTTACCTTGCCTTCATTCCTGCCTTGAGCCGAAGTCGATTCCCTCGGCTTCTGCGATATTTGATATTGGTTATGCCAGCCTATAGCAAGCTTGGTTCAAAACCGTTGGCATTTCGACCAGAAGTACACAGTTTTTAATAAGACGCTGGGCCCAAGGAGTGAAAGGCTGGGGGAAGGTCTGTCTTACTCCGAGTGCATCGCAGCCTAAGCTGACCCCAAACGGATGCCAAGAGGGGCCAAAGTTTCTGGGAAGTTGTGCGGTTTCTGAAGAGAAGGTGTGAGGAGTTCCCTTTTCGCCAAGCCTCGCCTCAGGAGTACGAAGAAGAGGAGGAAGAGCCGCTTGGATTGGAGGAAGCAAATGCACCTAACTTTTTACTCCCAGAATCATGAAGGTCTCACGGGGTCGATTAGAGGACCTATTTGCCGCTTTTGGTTGCCTTGACTGAGCAAGTGTTTGGTACCATCTCATATCTTTGCCCTTTACTCAATGACAATAGAACAGGTTGCAATCCTGTGGTGTTTTGGGAGACGTTGACCACGTCAAAATCAGAGGAAAAGGAACTGCGTGGTTGTTTTTGAGCATGTTTTGAAGCGGGTGATTGGCAATGGCCCCCTTTTAAGTAGCGACGATCTCGCACGGGGCCTGACCAGGTGAGGCTGCGTCCCCTTTGGGAGTAAGCAGCACTTGGGGTCTGCCTGGGCAGCGTCCGAAATCCTCATTGGCCATTTTAGTAGGTGGTTCGACTACGTGTTTTAATAAAGGTTAAAGGAAGGGCTAAATCAAGCTTTATAACCATGTTGGCAGAACCGCAAGTCAATAGGTTTTGGAAGCGGCTCAAATGGGTAGACCCCGATGTTTTCATAGAGCCTTTTGCCAAACTTGGAGGCTCTCGCATGGCTCCAAGCCTTCAGATGTTGGAAACTCCAGACCTTTTGATCTTTTGGTTTATGATGCAAGTTTAGTCATGGCCCAAGAGCTTCTTTATGCTTCTCAGACTCGAACAGGGTACCCTCCAACAACGACAGCAGATGGACGGTTGCAGAAATGGAGCGTTGATCAACCACGGATCCTACGGGCCAGCGAACGTGGTTCCATATTGATGGGGCCGAAAGCTTTCCCACAATTACGCCATGATCAATGGTTGCTTCTCCTTGAAAATGGGAGTTGGTCATTCCAGAAATCCATTTATGGGTTCATTTGTTTTTCAACATTTCGAACCTTCCACCGTCCAAAAGAAGCCCCGGGCTTGAATCTCTACGCCCGATAATTATTGCTGGGCGCCACCGAGGTATGACCCCTTTGCGCAGAAATGAGCGGGTGGTGGTGTGCAGTCTTTTTTCTTGGGCCACTGGGCGAGTTTCGAGGCTGGGCACCCCATGACACCATAGCTTTAGCTCGTGAAGGAAGCCCGAAGCGATTGAATAGATGAGCCTGGAGTTTCCAGGTCCAGCAAATTAAGCAGCAGGTATGGTGTCAAAAGCCAACCTTTTGACCTTTTGGTTTATGATGATCTAAGCTTAGTCATGCCCCAATAACTTAATCTTTGCGCTTCTCATACTGTTTGGTTGTAAGCAAGATTGCTACTGGAGGTACAAGTTTGAAAAGTCAGCAACGGACAATTCTGGTAGTCCCCTACCGGTTTTGCAGGTTGATGAGTTTCGGTGTTGGGCCATCGCTTTGCTCAAGCATCTCTCATAATCCCTTCCCCCTTTTAATAAATAGACCCCATTGATAAATACCTTTTTTCCAGCAACCCCCAATACTACTTTTAGAATAGCCCAATTCACAACCAATACTAAACTGTCCGATGTCTCCTCCTAGATCAGCCTCAGCCTTATTGGGGGGCTCCTTGCACCAACCCAATACCAAGTTCTAAATGCATACTTGCCATTTACTAATTTACATCTATTTCTTGAATTGTATTTGTAAGTTTAAACTGCGCCCTTTAACTTTTGAACCGCGAGAACGAACAAACAACCTTGAACGGTTTTATTTAAATTCGTTACTCGGAAAACTGCGGTTGTGAGGTTTTTCGTGTCCGGGAAGGGGGGGAGACCATTTGGACGAGGACCGAAGAGGAAATCCGGTCAACCCCACAGGACTATTAATAAATTCGTTTTGTCCCCCGGAGAGTCGTTATTTATTATTAGGGGAGGGGGGGTCTGCGTTTTTTATTACGGGGAAGGGATTGTTGATGATGACCTGATCAATTGATGCATGGCACAACCCCCGACTTATGTGTAGAAAAATGCTTTGACTGTGACGCGGACCCGCAAAGGAGCATGAAACTGCATGTTTGCACTCGATGAGACTGGCCAACTTATTGATTATGTTTGTTTAACTCCACCCTCCAAGGCAGGCCCTTGAAATGGCAGCTGATAAAAAAAAAAAATGCTTTACAGTTCAACTCAAAGGGTGTTTTGGCTGCTGAATGGTCCAAAACGCTTGGCTTTTAGAATCATTTGGTAGGATCGGCAGTACAGAATGGTCTGCAGGCCAACAGCTGAGTTCCATAGATTAGCTCGAGATTTGACCTTGCCTTAATTCCGACTCTAAAATCATGCCAATGATCAAAGCCTTCCTTGGCCTGCCTTTTGTTGCTGGAGCAAGTGGGTTTTGACACGCAGCTACTTTCACTTACCTTTTCTGTCTTCTTGTGGGCTGGTGCTGGTTTTTCCTTGTGTCAGAACTTCAGGGGTATGCGTTCACAGAACACAGGCGTGTGTGTGTGTGTGAGTATGTGGGTGTCCATGTGTGTTTTGCGTCCACATCCTGCATCCCATATTTCACATCTCGCATCGTTGTTGTTGCAGCTCAAGTAGGGTTGAAACAAGCGTGGGTTTGCGATGGATTCCTTTGCTTGGGACTGACCCTTACCTTAGGCTTTGAAAGGACCAGCACATTTACAGATATTTGCAGACACTTGCAAACGTTTGCAATTAGTGGCGAATGTTGGCCACTGCAGTTCAGTGACTTCATTTGCAGTTCTCTCGAATGTAGCAGTCAGTATGTACAGTCATTTGCCTTAGAAAAGGGTCCAGCATGGGGCACAGTCACCAACACACCATTTGGACATGGGAGTGACTCACCAACATCCAATGGCACCTTCTAAATGGCTTGTGTTACTCTGTTTGCCGTGTTTCTTGCTTTTCTGTGAGGGGGGTTGTCATACTGTTTTTTTGTTTGCATGCCACAGGAATGCATTTCTTCCAACTTCGAGTCTTTTTCAGTGGCGTAGAGGAAAAGACGTGGAAAGGCATCCACCGAAGCTGCGCAAAGGAATTGCCAAAGGCGTGGCCTAGGCACAGCAGCGCTGCGGCGCTGCCGCGCAATTCAACTCGCTCGCGAGGAAAGAGTGGAGGGGTGGGATAACTTGCTCTGGGGAATAGTTTGGCCGAAAAAAGCATACTCTCGGGCGTCTTTTTTTTGCGGATCCCACGCCCCAACTTGGTGGTTCTACTTTTGGTTTCCCTTTAAAAGGATACAAGAGGGGTACCCTCAAAAAAGACACCGCCTTTTCAACTTGTGGGGAGTATTAGGCAGGATTGTCCTCAATCAACTTATGCGAATAGCCGATACTCAATGGAGCACCTCAAAGACAGAGAGAAACCATGTGCTTTTCCCTGCAGTTGCCGTGTCTCAGTGGTTGGAGACCTTGCGGAATTTCCTTTGAGCGTTGGACCCTTGTACTACTCAGTGAAGGCTTCATTGCCTCCGCATTGCTTTTTTCCCGCACGGGTTCCGTGCTTGTTGAACCATGCTTTCGCTTTCAGTTGGGGGTGCCTACGGAGAGTATACGGGGACATGAGGGCTTCTCTGTATTTGCAGCACGTGCCAACTAGAGAAGTGTGCGCGCCAGAGTTCAACCTCGGAGAACAGGGTTGGGTGACCCCATACTTTTGGAAGCCACTGCGGATTGCACTGGGCAAACCAAGTGGGTTGAAGATGCACTGGCTCCCTGCCAGAGAAGTGAGCCAAGAACGCCTGTCACAAACTAAGAGAAGAACAACCTCGAGAGGGATGAGCTTGCCTGTTGCCCCCCGCCCGCTTTGCTAAAAGAAGAAAAAACTATGTACTCTGAAGATTCGCATTCTTCTTTGGAGGGGGGCAAGCAGTAAACCCTGCAGCATGGGTATGTTTCAGCATAGGTATGCCTCAGAGGGAATCTTTTTTGAATCTTCGGATTGAAATTCCTCTCCGGGAGTCAATTCAGGGGGACTGACACATCTCAGTCGGATATATTTCGACACATCTCAGTCGGATATGTCGAGTCCGGATTTATCCAAAGTGAAGCCCTCCAAACAGGCAGGGGATGGTTCCCACTTTAATTGTGAAGGCTTTCGTATTTCAGTGGCCTTGAACTTTTCTGTACAGACTCAAAGGACACATTAGAAAGGGGTTCCAAAATGGGGAGGTGCCCTTTGCCAGGTTGGGGAAGCGATCCTTGGTTTTTTTCTAGATACCCTGATGGCTGAAATGGACCCGGGTGGAACTTCCCGTTCGACCAAGGTTGCTTCGGACAATCTGCTCTCAACAAGTGGGTACGGTTCACGTGAGGGTTGCTCTTTGCTAGGCTACCTGAAATTGGCAAGCATGGAGTTTTATTATTTAGCAATCTCACCTGGACTAAAATGAGATCACCTAATAACCAAGGTCCCTTAATTTGGGATTTGTCATTCAGGTTGATTCATAGCAATTGGTGCAGACGTATCTTGAATGTATACCAATTTTATATGACATGAGTCAGAAACTGAGAATTGGGGACGGTGCCCTTGCACCTTTGTTTCTTTGCCTGCAGGTTGCCTGCATTCCCCTTCTTGCGTGTTGTACACTGTAACACCTGTTGCGCCAATTGCAAGTGAGCTTCCTTTTGGGTGTTGGCCGCGGAGTGTCCAAGACCCTCAAATGGAATCACGCCCTTAATTTTGGATATGTGGCAGTCTTAAAGCGCTATGGAGACCTGGCGGGCGATGGCTTAAGGGCACCTGACAGGCTTCTGGAGTCCACTCCTCTGATTCTGACTCACGCTGTAGTCCGGTTTGAGCGCATGGCCCAACATTTGAACCATACAGCCATGTCCTAAACACACATACACACAACACTTTGTTGGTGAGACGGGATCCTCATTTTGGGTTCCCTTCATCGTAGTCTCCCCATTCACCTTTGACCTTGTGTGTGATGTGAACCTCAACTTGACAAAGTGGAAAAGCAAGCAAGAACCGGGCAGGGGAAAGCAAACCAAACTTCACGGGGCAATTGACAGTTGACCTTTGACCTTTTGTGACTCACTTGATCGAAACACAAACACTGCAAACAATATCATGAGACAAACACCACCTCACGCAACACAAAATAAAACAGCCGACTGCCATGGCCGATGGCGCGCATCATTTTGGCGTCGCTGGCGTCGGCCGGGTTCTTGACCGAGCATGGCATGGAGAAACGTCGGGTTGTTAGCTTTTGGCATGGCTTCCTTTGAGGGCGAACAGCATGTCCTACTTATTACACTGGAATCCATGGTTTTTGCAGGTTGGGTTTTTCTTCCAAAGTGGGCTAGATTCCTTCATGGTCTTTGGTGTGGCCGAATCGCCCCTCAGACCTTTCGGAAACAAATTGGCGTTGACAGTTGAACAGCATTTTGCTTAGAAGAGCAACCCGCAGTCAACCCCTATTTGAAGAAGCCCCCATATCAACATAAAGGCAACAATGGCAACACCATTTCAAATGCGTAGTTTACCTCTATGATCATCTATAGACTAGTTTGGGTTTGGTTTTTCAGTCCCCCCCCTGGCATGTTTGTTTGCCCCAAAGCTGTGGATGCCGCCCATGGCATAAAAGTTTGGTGCATTTTGCTTGGATGCTAGGACTTTAACTTTTAGCCAACTAATGGGTTTTCCGTTGAACCACTAAAAGTTTAGCAGCAAGCCACCGACTTATATTCGGTGGCCGAAACTCGTGAGGTGGCGCGCATCGCCTGGGGCGCCGCCAGCACGCCCTTGGACTTCAGCTTCTCCCAGAGCGACACCTGGCGCCTGGTGAACGATGCCCAGGCCGGGAGATTTTCGTTTTTGTCTCCCCCACCCCCCCCCCCAAAAAAAAAAAAGAAGATTAAAGACAGAAGCGCAGGTTCCTTTTGTCTTCCCATTGTTGCACAACACAAGAAAGGTAACCTCACAAAAGCAAAGGCCACGCAGATGTTGTATTGCGAGGTTGGCGAGAATCACAAATCTGATTTTGGACCCCAGAATTGGGTCAAGGTGTTTCAAGGTTGTTTCCGTGTGGCTTCCCTTGAAACCCCTCTGCAAGGGAAGACATTCCATGTCACACCAATTTGACAGGGTCCAATTCTCCTGGTTGCCATGGAGCGCATGGTTTCCAGAGATGGCTGTCCAAGAGGAAATCGACAGTCATAGAGTTTCGTCCATGCGGACTGGTGCGGAGGTTGTGTCTGTCCAACAGTGGCGACCTCGCACGACCAATCCGAAAGCGACTGGTTATCTACTACACAACCAAAATGCGCGTGTGTGTGTGTGTGTGTGTGTGTGTGTGTGTGTGTGTGTGTGTGTGTGTGTGTGTGTGTGTGTGTGTGTGTGTGTGTGTGTGTGTGTGTGTGTGTGTGTGTGTGTGTGTGTGTGTGTGTGTGTGTGTGTGTGTGTGTGTGTGTGTGTGTGTGTGTGTGTGAGTGTGTGTGTGTGTGTGTGTGTGTGTGTGTGTGTGTGTGTGTGTGTGTGTGTGTGTGTGTGTGTGTGTGCGTGCGTGTGCGTGTGCATGTGCGTGTTTTGTGAGGCTAAGCAAGAGGAAAACACCCTCACATCCAGCCCATGGGCTTTCCTCTATTTGGGAAGACCGCTTTGGTGGTAATCAAGTTGCTTTTTGTTTGTGGTTGGGAGCACTTCACTCAGGAAGTGAGCAAACTTTCTTGGAGACCCCCTCATATCCAAATGGATTCAGCGGGTCTTGTTGCCACCTTTTGTGAGAAAATTGGCGACCCCCTCAAAAAAGAATCCTTCATTACAAGGGGGTCGATCATTTTTCCACCAAAGGGGGCAAAATGACCCGCCTGAATGGATTCACTGGCGAGCAGTTGCTGTCGAGAAGCGCTGCATGAGGTCACCTACGGCTGGGCCATCGCGGAGCTGCGGGTCTTCTCCGACGCCTGCCAGAGCGAGCTGTCCCCGCGCCTGGAGGGGCGCGGGGCCACGGGCCGACGCGGCAAATGCCGGCCCGCGAGTCGGAGCCGAGTGCCCCGAAAAGCACCATGCAGCCAAGCAAAAAAATGCGTAAGGAAGATTTCTTCGGGACAAAAACAAGTTTCTGGGCTTCCGTGTTAGTTTGAAGTGAGTAAGTACCTGTTCAAGTTGGAATCTTTAGATGTTGGTTGCCAGGTTTGGTCTAAGGCAACAAAAGCATTGTCACTGTTTCCAGCTAGTCAACTAGAGCTCTGAAGGGATTGAAGGTCTGAAGAGAGTGAAGAAAGAAGGAGACACGATCTTGGCCTGAAGCAGACCCTGGGTGCATAGTGAATCGTTTGTTGTTGAGGAAACCGCCAAGCGAATGACAAAGAGGAGGGAAGTGGGCGGTTCGCTCACTGGAAGGCCTGGTGTCAAACTGTGCCGCCTACAGTGCTATCTCTTGAGGATTGGGTAACCCTTTGCCGTTGGCCTGCAAATGGCAAAGCCATGTTGGCCAAGAGATGGCTAGAGGAGCGGAAGATGTTTGGGCGAACAGATCTCTACTCGCCACATTCCATGGGGCCTGTTGACTGGCTGCGATTGAGGATCCGGAGCATTGATGTCCTGTGTGGTTTATTCTTCACAACTCCCCAGGAAGATCAAGATGCCCAGAATAATTAGCAAGCGCCTTTGCTTCAGCCGAGTTTCCGGTAGATCCGGCGCGTCCCTCGTTCCAAGCTGGAGGTCAGGGATGCCAGGGCTGCCTGCCAGCCGCGCACAGGACAGAACCGTCCGGAAAGCCCTCCGATGAGTCGTTTATGGCTGCTTTGTCGTTCACTGACTCAAACGTGCAAGCAAAGGGCCAAACACAACACCCCACCCGTGTCAAGACCCATGTCAATGTTTGGATGCGCATGTTTGGTTGGAGGGTAGAACCGTCGCAGCAATCTATGATGCTCTGTGCAATGACACATCCATGTATATTCGGATACAACTGCCCATGTGGGTTGAAAATTGTGCACCAAGAACCTTGATTCGAGTTGGCGATCAGTGGCAGACTGGAAAGCCTTCCATATCGCAAAGCTCACAGATTTTTGGCAGAAGCTGAGTGTTAGGCTTATTCTTCATGATCTTTGCCATCTGGTTCATTCCAGCAGACACCGCTGGCATGTCTCTTTCCTTCTCCATGTTCCTTGCGATGTTCAGGCGAAACGCCTTCAAGAACCGCATTTGGATTGAGAGGAAGTACTGGGTTTTCCTTCACGACTTGCTACGTTGAGGCTGCCCCAAAGTTCAAACTAAGTGCAACCACGGGAACATGATTGGGGTAGTCCTAGAAAGCAGGAACCATTCTTCTGAATTTTCCACCGGACTGGTCCGAAATCGCCATTCGTAGGGTGGGGCATCTCTTCCAACAAAAGGGTCGGTAGTCCAGTCAAAGGGCACCTTCGCTTTGCACGCACCTTGTCAAGCGCTTTACGGACCTGAGACCTGTGGCTCGAGGATGGCCAGGTGATCACGGAGTGGCGCTCCGGGTGTCACATCTGCGAGGTCGGCGAGGCGCGGCCAAAACAAGCGGCCAGGCTACGAAGTCCATTTCGCACCTAAGCGAACCTGGTTTTGGATGATTCCCTGTAAATGGTTTCAACCATGGTTTCCAAGTGGTGCGAAATGGATTTGTCCATCCACTGTATGGCATATGGGTGGCTGACATCAGAAACACATGCGTTGGAAGACCAGGCGGGTGTAGGGTTGGAGAATGAGGCGGGAACACTTGATCATTGAAACATTCAGCAAATATCCTAGATTCTAGTTGTGCAGATCGCACCGGATTGTGTATAAATATGTTGTGCTCAGATAGCCCCATTTCCATCGATCGATTGATCGATCGATGCATGCATGCATGCATGGATGGATGGATGCATGTATGGATGGAGGGGGGGGGGGGCACGCCCGCGGGGCTTGGGGCAGGTGGGGCAGGCGGTGGGTGCATGGATCATTTTGGGAGTGCATGTGTGTGTGTGTGTGAGTGCACACATACTTCTGCGTGCGCATGCATGCATACACACACCCAATTGCATTGATGTATATTGCTTCCATGGAGAGGTAATGCATTTACAGATGGCCAAGTTACCTACTTCAGGGGTACATAGTTCAGGCCTGAGACAGGCATCAGTGGCGAAACCGAACCTGACCTTTTGGTGCTAAAAGGTACGCATGGGCTTTCTGACCAGTGGGGCGAGTGACAGGTCCATCTGGACAGAAGTTATATATACATATATTCACATACACTCATGCACATACACACACACCATACATACTCGCACAAAAATACATGCATACCCTTGTACAGATAGACGGACGGATGGACGGACGGACAGACGAACATAGTATCAGACAAACAGACACAGGCAGCCACGGGCAGACACAGACGGACGGACGGACGAACAGACAGACACAGACAGAACAGACAACACAGAGACAGACAGACAGGCGGAGAGACCGACAGACAGACAGACATGCAGACAGACAGATACACAGACAGACATACAGACTTCAGACAGACAGGCAGACAGACAAACAGACAAAGGCAACCGCTTGGATCTCGACCGCGGCCAGGCCTCGCTATCTCTGCACTTCGATGTGGAGGCCCGAGTCCGAGCCCACTGGAGAGGTGTTTGGCGGACAAAGAATTGAACATGTGTGATAAAGCGTGACAAACAGTTCTCAAGCTTCTCAGGGTGTAAGTTGTTGTTGTTGTGTTTATTTCCTTTAAAGGGGTAGTTTACAGATGAGCTACAATCAAAGCGCGAAGGTTTTAGAGGATGGTCCCAACCGTAAAGTGGTGCAGATATCCGTCCTTTGATTCTGTACATACATGGGGTAGATCACGTTAATTTCAGGTTTTTATTATGAGCCTTTTGACCTCTTGGGAATGTGAAACAAGAGGGAGAGCACCTTCTTCTGTGATATCCTTTGTGAATGCCCTTGAGAGTGATATACTAGTCTTGGGTTCAAATGGTTTGCCTCCTTGAGCAGGGTACTGTTTGGGTGGGAAATATGAAGCAAGCCCTTGCAGTCCTGACCCCGACTATGACTGTTTTAATGGTTGGGTACCCTTGACATGGGTGGACACAAGTCCTCATGCAAATTTTGAACAGCAAGCCCTGCCATACCTTCCGGAACCCTCCACAACAGGCCCAGAATCTC
The DNA here is from genome assembly GCA_963377175.1 of Effrenium voratum. Lineage (NCBI taxonomy): Eukaryota > Dinophyceae > Suessiales > Symbiodiniaceae > Effrenium > Effrenium voratum. Next base: position 669,944 of record CAUJNA010003333.1, read on the forward strand.
ATCCAAGGCAACCCCGAGCCTTTGGAACCTTCCGAAACCCTATTCGGCCACAGCTCCATGGAACGCCCCTGCAACTTTAACCTTGGAGCCCTGTCCAACTGCTCCATGGAACCTCCGCCAGCAGAAAGTTCGGGGAAAGCATTCCCGAAGCTTGGGACCTTCTCAGAACCCGACCTTGGAGTTGCTCCAGACCATTCCCCGTAGCTTTCAGCTATTAGAGGAAAATCATGCCCGAGTGACCTTGACAAGTTGTTTATTTGAACTTTATACCTCCAAACCCATGTATACCTGAAAAGTCCTACAAATTGGAACGTCCGGTTTCATTAAAAAAAAAGGAAACCATGCAATTTTATATGGATTGTGCGTGGTTTACTCGCTAAATCCAGGGGTGTCACCTGAAATGTTCTTCCACATTCACTTCGGCTTTGTAAAAGTGAAAGATTTCCTCTTGACTGAAACACTCTCTAGCAATCAACCAGGGGTTTGTTTATGAATCCCGGGTTTCCACTATCGAGCTAAGGCTTACTTGTAATTTCATCGCCTCGCAGGTGAACGTGATGTGCCTGCAGCTCTACCAGTGGGGCGATCGCGATTTCGCGGCCACCGCTGTGCGCCTGCAACGCTGGGGCGAAGAACAGGCAAGGGGTGTGATCGAAGCCTCCATGGGATAATATTCCAGGAATATGTTGCTTCGCCGCGTGTGAGGGTTACTCTAGTTTGTTAGAAAGGACTCATCTCTTCTCAGCAAAGCTCAGGCACTACACAAACACATAAACAGCTTTATATCGTTGTTCTTGATCTTTCAGCTCTGATGCTTTCCTTACTTTCAGGGACTAATAGTTGCCCCAGCCAGCCAGGCAGCCCTGGATGATGCTGGTGATGTGCCCCAACCTGTCCAGAAGAGTCCTTGCACGCAAATGTTGACATGGCATAATCACCCAGTTACCTTTCCATGTCAGGGCACATCTGAGAGGAAGGTAGTTTATTTTTTTGTGTTGGTTGGCGTTTGTTCTTTTTCAGGCTAAGGGCCTATGTTTTGGGGCCAAATTCCATTAGGCCCCTTGTGCAGAATTTCCTGCCACCTCATCGTTGCCAGGCGTGGGTGGATGTGCTTCGCGGCACGGGGATGCAGGCTGTGGTTTTCATGGGCGGAGTGCGGACCAGGGCTGGTTAGATTTCACACGCATCCAACTCGAGTTGGTGGACTTGTTTGTTGGGGATGGAGTTGTCTTTCAACTCAGACAACGAGCGACCGTTTGGGGTCCGTGTCTTTAGTTTACCTTTTTTGCGTGCGGGTTGAAAACATGATCTTTGAGAAGAGGCTTCCAGGTTGAGTGAGTTGAGTGAGTTTTCTCTGGTGGTTGGTGATGTTTCTTGGTTGGAACCCTGTTGCAGGCTGGAGTTTCAGGTACACCTCTCGTCAGGATTCGGATGCCTCCAATATGTTACTGATAGACCCGCTAGGTGGGTCTCTCAGTTTCAAGGATGTGTTTTCCTTAGGGGCACATTCTCAGGGGCACATGGTTTGTTCCCTACAGCCTCGTAGGCCTTTGTCAGAGCCTGTAGCTTTTCCTCTGGAGTCGGGCCAGCATCGGGTAGATGAATGTTAGCGCAGAAACCGAGATTTGCGTTTTATATTGACGTTTTTTTGGGTAGACCCTGGAACCCTCAATTGGTACATTTGGATTGGTGGTTTCGGGACTTGAACTGACCTTCCTTTTGAAACCAAACGGGGAGCGCCCTATCCAAAGCCGATCCAAAACCGCGAAACCAATCTGATTGACTACAAGGTTTGCTGCTTGCTTTGAAAGACAAAGTAAAGGGTTCATGTGTCCACCTAAATATTTGACCAAGGAGGAGATTGCTAAATCGGAGCGGAGCTTTGCATGTAGCCATGCAATTCTGGAAGCAACCCCAACACATTATCCTGATTTGTTGAGTTTTCCTTCCTAGGGACCCACTCTGCTGAGCAACCCAACCCGGTGTAGAAGCAAGCGGTTCAAAGTAGTGTTTAAAATCATCTCAGGAAGGGAGCGGTGTTGGGTTTCATCCCATGCAACTCAACAAGTACGAGGGCCTAGATAGCTACGCACAGCTTGTGCTCGTTTGAGTATGACTATTTGTTTTTCAAGCACCCCACACCTGCGGTCTAATATTTACGCCCGTATTTCCCAGCAGCGTCAAGCGGCAAACTGCCCTCCTGTCGCGTGAAAACTCGGGCTGCCCTTTTTTCAGTGCGTCTTGTTCTTGAGAGTACCCCTTTTTTGGCTGTTTTAAGGGAAACCCAAAGCAAAGCCACCGTTTTGGAGGGGTCCCCTAAGACAAGACACACCTCACATGGCAACTCCGTCCTCACGCTTTCTGGTTTTTGGCGCGCCGACCTTGCCGATTGCCTTTGGGGGTTCTCAGGGCGGCCAGTGGGACACCCTGCGCTTCGTGCAGTGCGCTCCCTTGGCGCCGCCCAACTTCGGGTCGGTGAGGCGACGGGCGCAATCCTGCCGGTTCGTTGCCTTTGAGGGAACCAAAGCGACAGCAAAGAGGAAAGCAACAGGGAAAGCAAAACGACTCGGGCAGCCAAAGGGAAACCAAACTGTACAAAAGCCGACCATTTGGAGTCATTGAGAGCTAGTGCCCCATGAGAAAAACCTTCCTGGTTGCAGGTCTTCTCAAGAAAGGAAATTTGGGGCGAGCATTTGGTTGCTTGTCAAAGACCTGAGAGAGGCTTCTGTTGAACCGGCATCGCAACTCAAGGCGTGGCAGTTGGAACACTTTGGCCGAAGGGCTCATCGACTTTGGCAACTTGGAACGGACCTCCTTTGAACATGGTTTACCCTTCTTCCCTGGAAGACATGTTTCCTCTCAGCGGGCCTTTTGGTGGGTTCCAGGTTAGTGACTGGGAGGTTATATGTTTAAGGCTTCATATGTACCGAATAATATATAATATATATATATATACATGGACCAGCTTGTGAAAAGATCGTTTCTAGCTGAGCAATTGAGGTAGTTACTATGGAACCGCACGTGGGGGGGTCGTGCAAAAGGCGATTCCTGCAAACGTGGATGCGTCCATCATTTGTAGAAACGTCCAGTGGCTTCACTGGAGCAGTGCCCAAACCCCTATTTGGTTGAGTGGTTCTACTGGTTGTCGTGGGGGTCATAGAACCAAACATTTATGGAGTTTGGATGCTGCTTACTTCAGTCACCGGAAAATGGACCGTTTTTGTTGATTCTGCACCGTTGGGAAGACCACGTTCCTTTTGATTTGCGAGCCTGTGGGTTAAAACGAGTTCGGGGGAGGGCCACCATGAAGCCCTCATTATTCCCATCCTGCGCAATCCCAACAGGTTCAGCGAATGGTTGATTTGAGCGTGTGCTTTTGTCAGGGTGCCCCTTTCACGTTGGTTTGACGGGAAACCAAACGGAACACCACCATTGCGTTTATCCATGTTGGGGGTCCCGGATCTTCGTCACATTCATTTGTCGTAGGACTTCCACAGCCAGGCTGACGAACAACGGCCTTTTTCCCAGCGAGGCCACCTTCACCTGCAAAGGCGATTGGATCGATTCGATGGGACGCGTTTTCGACTCGCGGCTGAGCTGAAGCATTTGTTCAAAACCATAATTTGTTTTCTGGTTTTGGATAGTTTTACCTTCACGCTTTGGCGGTGTTGTGTTCCTTGCGAGTTTGCTGTTAGGGTGATGTCCCGGTACTAGATGGCGAACTCTGTGCCTTGAAGATCTAGCCTCCAGTGAGAGCCTTGCCCAAGAGTCTGGGGAGAGCCTTAGTTCGTCAGTGGGGGTACCTGCTTTTGGACAATATAAATCACAGCGGCACTTTGCAACCTTGGATGCACAGTAAGACGTTCACCATCCCCATGCCACAGCCCAGAGAACATGGGAGTTTTGCATGAGCTGGCCGGACATTTGCCACTTGGTTTGTCCTTCGCTTCGTGTCAAAATAGGGAAGCCCGCAAAACGGGCGGTTCCTTTCGGGTTCCCTTTAAAATTAACCATTGAGAAGGTCCCCTCAAAAACACACCTCCACTTGACAGCTTGTTTTTTTCTCGCAGAGGTGGGAACCACCCCTCATTTTACCAATTTCTGGACTTCATAGTAGAAACTTTCCGAACAGTCGGACAGTATTGGTTGCAATCTTGGGCGATCCTCTCAAGTGAGATCCTTTCTGTCACCCGATGTTGGGAGGCGCTGGATGCCATGTCGGACGCTCAAAGGTTCATTGGGTGTGTGATGAAATGAGGGGACCTCAAAAATAGCTACCCCTTTGGTTTCCCTTGAAAACCACCCTTTTTGGGGCTACTCCAAAAAAGAGCCAGCAAGAAAACACACATTTCCCCATCCACATTGGAACTTGCGGTCAAAATGCAAGCTTTCCGGGGCCAGGCATTCGCCCCATGACCGGCAGCTCCACCTCCGTTTGCGGTCCTGCTGGGGCCTCGATTGGAAGTCAAGGGGTCATGCTACGTGATGTGAGCCGAGGGTGAAAGTATAGCCTTTATGTGCGTCAATCAAGGTGATGATTAAACCAACATGGGGGAATTGCGCGGGCGCAGGCTGGGTTTCATCTTGCTGTACTTCGGACCGTTTCATGGTTTCTACATGGCCCCTCGTTTTGGAGATGGGAGAACCCCCTCCGTATTGATGGGCTGCTTCACTTGAGGGGTGGGAGGGTGATTTTTAGGTTTGGTTTGTAAGACAAGCCCATCTCTTCCATGGTTGTCCTTATGCAGCAAACCCCTAAAAACCCAACAAGTTGTAAACAAAGGGTTCTCTTTACCACAACCCCCAACATGACCACTGAACAGTTTGCCGGTCCAACCAAAAATGGCTTTCTTGTTGAGTCAACCCCAAAAAGGATGTCCTCAACGAAATAGACAGAGCCATGTTTAGAGCTGGAGTGTGGAGTGCTTGCAGTGTGTCCGATGTGGTTTTTGGGTGAAACATAAACGGATCCCCATGTTTTGCCAACGACCACCATGAAGGCCCCATGAAGACGGGTTTTCGGGAGGTGTGGCAACTACTTGGGAACAACGCCACTGGGCGCCTGGTGCATTTCGTTGGCGTCATGCAATATTGACAAAAGTGGCTTCGGCAAAACTACTTGTTCAGCACATGTCAAGGCGGTAAGTTTGTCTTGGTTGGCAAAAGCTTCGGCTAGCCTCTGCAAAAGCACATGCGGCTTGGGGCTCTTCATGGACCTCCAGAACACCCACTGATAGCACCTTTGGTGCAAGCGTGGGTTCATCTTGCCATACACACCATGGCGAGACTTTCGTTTCAGCTGGCTTAGGAGAAACGTGTTCACCAACTTCCAGTCATTGAGTGCCACCCGTTTTAAGGACGCTTGGCCACGTGTCGGTGTGCGGGTGTGTGTTTGCATGTCTGCGTGTCTGTGTGTCTGTGTCTCTGTATGTCTCTGTGTGCGCATGTGTGCGCGGACTCATCATGCTGGAACGAAGCTTGGCCTTGCGCGCCAGCAACGTTTGCTATCCAATGCCCCCCGCCCCCCACCCCCCCCCCACCCGATTTTTCTTCTTTGCTGAAAACCATGGTAAACACTGAGCAACTGCCAGGCGCCTGGCAGCGCTGTTGGCAACTACTTAGTAGCTCTTGAATTTGGAACGCGGATTCCAGCCTGGTTTGGGCCAACCAACTGCTTTATGTCTAAGCCCAAGCATTTAATATTTAAGGTGTCCTTTTGAAGGCGACCAGACCCTGATTGAACTTTAATCCAATTTTCACCCAGCCTTGGTTTCAGGGTTTCAGGGCTGTGTTTCAGCAACTCGCCCAAGTTCAAAACACCTGTTGGAGCCAGGGTTGCGCTGGTTGCACGGGGTTGGTTGGCTCCCGCTTTGATACCAGGAAGCCCTTTCCCTTCAAGTGAACACTTAGCTATGGAGAAGCAGTTGTCCCGTGGCATCAAAGAAGTTGGCAAGCACCAAACCTTTGCTGTTCATTGGTTTCGGTTTGTCATTCCAGGGCGTTGGGAAGGGTACCTTCCGTTTTGTTTTGGCAGGTGCTGCAGACCCCATCGTCTAGCCCTTTCAGCAGGTGGATCTACTGGTTTCATGGCGGTCCTACCATTTCACTTTATTGCTTGGCTTATTCTATCATGTTGTTGGCTGTTGGCCTTTGCTTCGCCGCTGAGTGACCTGGCTGATTGGATCGCCCAAAACAAACCTCAACCCAAGTTCAAGGATCCCGCAACACGCTGTGAAGCGGTGGCTGTGAGATGTCTATCCCAGGTTCTTAAGAAGTGGAAGGGCTTGCCCCGCATCGGGAATGGACGCCAGTTTGGATTCCTTCTGCGAAAAATTGTGTGGAAATAAATTGAGTTTTCTTGTGTGGTTTGTTTGCTGCTTGAACACTAGTTGCAACACAGTCATTTTGCGAGTTTGTGTCTCGTTTTTTTTGTTTTTTGGAAATGAGTTTAAGAATGCCTTTTTATGCAGGTTGGGCGTTTCTTGCCATCTTTAGAGAGTGGGCAATAACCAAACTAATCCAAGGGCGTGTTCCCTTTTCAGAGCATTTAAGACCTACCCAAGACCTTGCCCCAGTTGGATACAATCCCCTCAACCGACCAATTCACATAATATTTTTTCATCAATTCATAACAGAACCTCAACTCAAGATTTGATACATAAATTTTACAAATATTTTTCTAAATTTTCAAAAATATATTTTTCCAAAATCCCAAATTCTCAAAATATATTTTTCCAAAATCCCAAAATATAAAATCCCCTCAACCGACCAATCCACATAATATTTTTTTCATCAATTCATAACAGAACCTCAACTCAAGATTTGATACATAAATTTTGTAAATATTTTTCTAAATTCCCAATATATTTTTCCAAAATCCCAAATTCCCAAAATATATTTTTCCAAAATCCCAAATCCCAAAATCCCCATAAATCCGAATCATAAATCTTACAATGTTTTTTATTGTAAGGTTTATGGTGTAATTTATAATTTAAGTTCAGGATAAAAAAATTAATTGACAAATCTCATTTATTTCATACATCATTTTAAAAATATTATTAATATCTCTCACTGTGTTTTTAACATTAAACTTTTTATAAATTTCAATATAAAATTTGATATATTCTTTAATATCTTCTCCTTTCTTTTGACTATAACACATCCTTAATATATCATAAATCATTTCATATTTTTCTTACTGATTTTAAGAAACTGTTTAACATAAACGTAAGGTGGTAATTTATTTACAGTTAAAAATATCAAAATCTTATCTTCTACATTTCTTTCATCTATTTTTTTAATCTCCAAAATATGTTCTATTATATTTTGATATCGTCTCCATCTTCTACAAGTTCTACATAAATCTTCTTCACCCAAAGCATAATCAATACTATTATTTATTATTCCATTAGGTAAATTTAATTTATACAATTCCATATTTTCTTTTTTAAAGTGGCAACAGTCATAGCATTTCTTATTAATATACTTATTGATTTCAATACCGTTCATTTCTTCACTATTAATATAAGGTGTTTTTTCTTTAGGACTATTTCGCCTAAAACTAAATTATTAATTTAATTCTTTCTATTATTTTGTCACATGTTGTTTCATTATAAAAATTATTTTTATTTGTTTTCTAAACATTCCCATTATTCCAATCGCACGTTTTATTGTATATCTAAGTTCGTGAGTTTTATATTCATCATTTAAAAACTCATTTAAAAAATCAAACAATACAACATATTTTAAACGTTTAATATTAAAAGACATATTGTATAATTGTTTTACAATACTATAATACTTAAAATAAAATCATTATTATATCCTTCGTCGTTACATTCTAATAAATTATCAAATCCTTCTATAGTTAAGAAATTATTCATTTCAATAAATACAAATATTTCTAAATCATCATCAATAGTTTCATTATTTATAATATCAATATCCTTGTTATTCATATCATCAAATTTTTTTATAATTCTATTGCAATTATTGCATATTATATATTGACAAATATTATTACAAACGCCATTTGCAAAACCGCGTTCAATTGGTAATTTGAGCATTTCACAGTCTTTACATTTATAACTCATAAATTTGTTTTTCAATATATTTTTTGCATTGATACCGACTGTATCACTCATTTTACTATAATATATTAAGTTATTATTTCTTCAAGTCATTTTGAAATCATAAATCTTACAATGTTTTTTATTGTAAGGTTTATGGATTAAAATAATGGTCAGGCAATATGTCTTCAAATATGTAATCTACATATTTATCTATATCACCAATGTATATATATTTGATATTGTCTTTTCCTATTATTGAATAAATATATTCCCAAAAGAATAAATACAACAATAGACATACTTTATATTTAGTGTTGTAGTAATACCATATACTATATTTAGTTGCTCTAAATTCGTTCAAGACTTCGCTTATTTTACCTTTGTCTAATAAATGCCAACCAATCCATTCAAACAAATAACGGTATTTTTTGACAAATGCTTTGTATGGTTTAATTGCGTTTATTCCTCCAAACCTCCTAATTAAATCTATATTACTAAAGAATTCATCAATTTCATTTTCATATGACTTTCTGGAAATCTTCTGGTAAAAGTGTATAGGAAATCTTGCTTGGTGTCGCATAAAGAATTTTAACTGTAATTGAAACTTTGTATATCCCTTATCCTTATGTTCTTCAACAAAAAACTTTTCAAGGTCTCTTGTTACACAGCATTGATTGCAGTATACATTATATTCACTTATATTATTTTGTTTGTGACGAACATGGCCAAACGGTCACAAAAGAAATCAACAGGTCATGTCTTCACAGGCAACTATTCCACCGCTCGGACAAAAACTGGAAAGAAAACCTGGCTGACAGGGAGCCTGCCTGACCGCAAATGTTTGACAAGTCTTAAGCCTCCATCATTTACCCTTTGTTACCATCCGCCCGCCCGTTGTCCCACCGGCTCTTTTTCCTTTTTATGCGGGCAGATTCACTTTGTCTCTGTTCAAGGCAGCACGGTCAGAAAAGACGCATGCTGCCAGGCAAGGCACACTGCAAGGCACACGGCCTGGCAAGCGCCGGGCGGTCAGAAAAGACGCACCCTGGCGCATCTCAAGCGCATTCAGCGCTGTCTTGTCAAGCGTTCAAGGTCATCGTGCACCTCTTGCGCCGCGGTGCGAAGCTGGAGACACTCGTCAATGTCATTTTGCTCGAAGTGTTTTTTGGCGTGCAGCGGAGTAAAGGCAACCAAGCCGGGTATGTCTTGGCCTTCGTTGCTGTGAAACTCAGGGAGCCAGCGGGGAAGGCCTATGAGCATCACGCGGTCATCGCCGTCTGCTGCTCTTTCGTCCGCACGGGCCACAAAGCCTAACTCCTGCAAAAGCGTGCGAAGATACTGGCTGGCCCGCTGGTCTCGCGCGCGCGGGTCAGCCCCTTTGCTTCCGATCTCCGTGTACCTCAAGTATCGCTGCGCGTTCAGAGTGGCCATGATGCCGTGTTTTTTGTTGAAGCCATGCCAGTGTGGGCACACGGTGCCAAAGCCCATAAGCTGCTTGTGCCTGCGACATCTTCCAAGAGGGCATGTGTCGTGCACCAAGTAGTGCTCGATGTCCCCCGCATCGTTTAAGTATCCAATGGGGCGATACTTTTCACCCCACATGGTGCAGCAAACGGGTCGCACCACAGAGCGGGCAGCGTGGTGCCTCTTGCGGTAGTTATGCGCCACCCAGCCGGCATCGGCATCGCCAGGACGCGTGCGCTGCGCTCTGATGCCGCAGCCTAAAAGAAAGTCATACAAGGCAACATCCCAAGCCTCCTGGCGCGCCAAGTGCACGGAAGCACACATGCCCAGCATGAGCTCCACGTGTGCTCGCAAGTGTGGATGCATCACACTGTCGGGCCTCAGCGTGGCCATGATTTCAGCTCCCAAAGCTTGCAAGTGGATTTGCGCTCCAAGGGCTGAGACAGGGGCAGAAAAGCCGCCTGCGTGGCCAGCAGCAGGGGCAGAAAAGCCGCCTGCGTCTGACATCCACCAAGGCATGCCGAGATTGGATTGCTCGAAAGAGGCTCGCCAGTCCCTTGAAAGCAGGACGTGCCCCAAAGTCATATCTGCAGGCACCGGCAACGGGACTTGCAAGCAGACATCCGTCTCGGAGATCACATTGTCCCGCGAAGTGTTTAGGGGCTCACCAGTGTTGTCGCCCCAGTTCACCTCCATCGCCCCGGCCGAGCATCGAATGGCCGGCAAGGCTCTCGGCAAGGGCAAAGCGCCGCTTGCCTCCAAGTAAACATCGTGCTCCATAAAGGACTGCCGCGGCGGAAGCTCCGGCAGCAAGCCGAGATCGGAAGCAGCCACATGGCGCCGCACCTGCTTCAAGTCTGCCCGGTAGCCCTCGGGGATCAAAGGATCCCTGCACATAAGCGCGTACTCTTCCGAGAAGGCAGTCTCATCAATTTCGTGCGCCACGTCCTGCTGCGCCGCCCACCAAGCCTCCCAGTCGGCAGTGTCTGGCAGCAATAAGCGGAGAGCGTTGCCTTGCCAGCAGCTCGGACGCGCCGTCCGGTGGAGCCACGTGACGTAGCAGTACTTGTGCACCACGGCCAAGATATCAAAAATTTTCGCCTCCTGCAGCGGCAAAGCCACCAGTCTTAAGAAGGTGCTGGACAGCAAAAATGAATAATTCAAGGTGAGCACCGACCACATGTAAAGGAAGACCAGACACTGGAAGAGCGCCATGGCCGGCATACCACCAAGAGGCAACTCCGGAAAAACCTCCGCGGCAACAAGCATACGCTGCAGCGCTGCAAGCTCTTGCTGCAACTCCCGACTAGATGCCAGCAACTCGCTAGCGTAGGCAATCAAGCCTTGAGCGTCCTCCGCGCTCTGTATGACCCGGAACGAAAGCAAGGTCGCGTCCGAAGTAACGTCAAGCAAGCAGTCCACCCCGCGCCGAGACAGCGTCTGCGCACCTGGCTGAAAGAGCACGCCTAGTGGGGCATCGCAAGGCAGCACCAAGCACAGCGCGGTGTCCTCCACGTCGGCCGCGGCAGATTGGGCCACCTCTGGCGCGAAGGACACCCTTTTCTTTTTCTTGGCGCTGGGCGCAGCCGCGGCGTGGGCAGAGTCGTCCTGCACGTCAGCCCACGCAGGTCTGCGAGTCGTGGCTGCTTTCGGGGAGGCGGTCAGAAAAGACGCACCTTCCCCGGCAGCGGCGGGCAGAAAAGCCGCACCACTGCCAGAGGCTGCTCTTGGGGAAGCGTTCAAAAAAGCCGCAACAGACGCTGCTTCCGGGGAGGTGGTCAGAAAAGACGCACCATCCCCAGCAGAAATGAAGTGCTCGTGTATTTCCGCTGCAAGCGTGTCCCAAGGCGTGCTGAGCTGAAAGGGACAGGCGCACAAGCCACAGCGCTCCGGGAAAGCTTGCTGCAGAGCGCGCATGATAGGGCACCAGTGGCGGGCCATACGCACGCGGGAAGCTTGCTGAAGCACAGCGCGGCCTTGAGCGGTAAGGGCAGCGAGGCCGGCGCCTTCCAGCCAGTCTGCCAGCCAAGCTTTTCTGAGGGGCGTGCCGCGCTCGGCGGCAGCCGCTTGGATGAACTTGCGCGTGTCGAGGCAAATATCGCTGTAGCCAGCGGATACAGTCGTGGACGTCTCTCGAAGGTCCTTGTCCAACAGCTGCACGCTGCGCAAGTGCGCCGGAACTCGGCCGCCAAGGAACATCCGTCGGGTGCGCGACACCACCAGGTCCGCCTGTCGGAAGCAGACTTTCGCCGCCTTGTTGTCGCGGCATTGAGCTGCTTCGCTCAGCTCCGCTTGCACTCGCCGCTCCGCGGCCCACTGCCAAGTAAACCTTCGCTGCTGGATCCCCAGCAGGTCGTAAAGAAGCTGGAGCACAAAGTATAGCATCCGCGAAGAGAACACGCTGCGATGCTTGCCAGCAGCCGGACCTGTGGCACTTTCTTGCCTTTGCACACGTGGCGCAGCCAGCACACCACAGTCAAAGTCAAGGCCCACATGGCGTTGAACAAATAATTGTCGCCACCCTGCTCGAACTGATGCCAGAGACAGCCACCGTCCAGCGTGTGCTTCCAGCAGCTGTGCACCCTGTGTGCAGTCATGAAGTCATCAAGCCAGAGCAGCAACGCCGGCACCACCACTGTAGTGGAAGCTAAAGCCTCGGTCAAGCCATCCCGATCGGACTTGGCCCCGTCAAAATCCGAGTCCCATCTCGGGTGGCAAACGTCCGTTTTGCCACCGGCGTAAAAGCCAATCCAAGAAGGCAGGTCGGACACCGAGTCTCGCAGAAGGTCTGCCAGCAACACAAATGCCGGATTCGGCGCAGCCATGGCGACGCCAGGCGGGCAGAAAAGCCGCGCCTAGGCTACTGCAGTTGCCAGGCGGGCAGAAAAGCCGCGCCAAGCAAGTTGCCAGGCGGGCAGAAAAGCCGCACCCAGCAAAAGCAGAACCAAACAAAACTTGCGAGGCTGCGCGTGTGCTGTGATGTGATGTGTGTGGCGATGAGCCTTTAGGTAGACCTTGCGTGTGCGTGTGTGTGTGTGTGTGCTGTGCGGTGTTTTTGTGATGCTGTTGAAGTATGCCAGTTGACTCATGCCTGATGTGAGGCTTTGAGCAGGTCGAGCATTTTCAAAAATCAGTCATTTCAACATGAGGTAAGCCAACGTTGACAGCAAGGTGCCCTGCAAAATTCCCGATGTCGGGAGCCTCGTTTTTCAAAAAACCAACCACACTTTGTATTCTGACAAACTTCTTTGTGGCAGTAGAGCGAAACCACAAAAAAAGCACCGACCAGAGGTGATCAACTTCCTTCAAAATGTTATCGAATGCTTACAGCAATGGTGGTTCCCCATAAAAAAATGGTGGCTCCTAGTAGGGACACAAATCACGGACCCGTAGTAGCGCGACCTATTCTTTGGATCAATGAAGTCTTCCATGGTACCAATCACAACACATGTGGATTCAAAAACCTCGTGCAATTCAGCTACCTGCAATTTCCCATTTCAATGCTTGGTACTTGTCTCACGTATGTTTGATTATAGCTGCTTAGAGACCCATCGTACTTGATTCAATCCCCATGATTTCCAAGGCCAGGGGTACCCCTATTCTGAGACCTACGTATTTCGTGGCAAGTGAATCTGGACTTCCAAGGAATGTGAATGAGCTAGGGGGCTAGCATGGGACAACATGCGAACTGATGTCAAAATAAAGGGACCCTTTTTGGTAATCCTTGAAGGGAAAACAAAAGAATCCAACCACCTCCAAACGGTTTACACTATTTGCGAACTGAGTGCTAGAATTACTACAAACACGCATGTGTCAATCCGAGTAGTTTTCTTCGCAAATCGGCTGCTGACTCCTTCACTCCTGCCAAGTAACACGGCTGCGCCGGCGCGGCGCAAGTATACGGCGATCAGAAAAGATGCACCGTATACTTCCTGCAACTGCTCGTGCAACAGCTTGCGCGGCGCTGAGGAGGCGGTCAGAAAAGACACACCTACCTCGCTGTGGCCTGGCTGCGGCCAGTATAGCCTGTGGCCGCAGACAACCTCGAGCTGTTGGCATCACGCTCACGGCGCTCTTTGCGGGACTTTTCTCTCATGCACGTTTGATCCACGCTCCACGATGAGCGCTCTGCCATGAACTGCACAAGTCCCTGTGCAATGTGCGCTTGAGCATCCCCCGGCAAGTGATGCCGCAAAGACTTCCAGAACTGCGGCCCAGACTCTCCTAAGACATCGTACGCTGCCTGCATGTCCTCCGGCACTGCCTCCGAAACACAAAATCAGGATGCTGGTCCATGAAACGTTGCATTCGCGCTTCCGCCTCAGACAAATCACGCGCAGTCATGTCAGCTTTGCGGAACCCCTTCGCCTTTCCTTTTTTGCCGGCGTTCGACCCACCTTTTTTGCCGGCGGCTTTCGCACCGCTTTTTTTTCCAGTCCCATGCCAGCCGTACATGTTTGCCCATTGATCAGTGCCTGGAGGAAGCGGGGGCCACGGTGGGGGGAACCCTTTTCCCCACCACATGTTCCAGCCTGGCGGTTGGTGGTACAGTGATGCTGGCGGATTCGTCCATGCGGCAGAGACACTCGAGCCAGTATCATCGCATCCGCCAGCTGAGGAAGCAGGAGGTCGCGGGCTTCCAGGCGCAGTGGAGGCGGTCAGAAAAGACGCACCAGATGAATACTGCGCGGGGGCACTTGCGGCATTTGACTGCGCCGCAGTTGGAATGTCTTCAAGGGCATTCATGCTTTTGATCACGATTTCTTTCGGAATGTTGCCTTTCTCGTAGTTGTCCAGAACACCGCCCCAAAACATTGCCGGACCCGGTGGCAGCATCTGGCCAAATCGCTTTGCCAGCGCAAGAAAATCGGCATCCACGTGAGCCATGGCGCTGCCTGGCGGGCAGAAAAGCCGCGCGCAGGCTCGCGCGTTGTCAGGCGGGCAGAAAAGCCGCACCAGGCAATATAAAAAAAAAAGCTGCGAGATGTGCTCGTGCGTGTGGTGTGATGTGCTTCTATGCGTGTGGTGTGTGTGTGTGTGTGTGAGCTGTGTGTCGATCCGTGATGCTGTGGTTTGTGATGCTGCTGTGGTGCTGCATCATGCCAGTTGGCTCATGCCTAAAGTGAGGCTTTGAGCCATTGCAGCACGCATTGCGGAGATTATACCTGCAAAGTTCTCGGTACTGCCCGTATATTTAAGTCACCGAAGACAACACCAGCGGTTCCCCAATTTGAAGGCGTCCTGTTTTTAAACAAATCTATTTGACTGACTACTGAGCGACGATCAATGAGCTGCTGAGCACATGCTTTTCGTTTTTTAGTACAGTCCGTGTATTCACGTCCAGGAAAAAAACACGAGGTACCCGAAAGCCCTATGTTTTTTAAGGAGCCTGAAATGAATTTCGGTAAGTAAGCCCTGAACGACAGCCATGTGTTGTCTCGATGGTATTCTACAAAAATTCCATCTGTGCTGCCGTCATGCCTTGCTTCGGAGACCCCAGCCCGTTTGGTTTTCCGTGCTCGCGAGGCCCAGAATACGTCGGGCAGCATATGGGCGGCCAGAAAAAGCGCACCCACATGCGTGTTGTCAACTTCGCTGCCACAAAAAAGCATGCCACTTGTGCACAAGGCTCCACAAAGCGGGCAGGCAAAGCCAAACGGGCAAGTGGCTGC
>CAUJNA010003334.1:0-2500 GCA_963377175.1 Effrenium voratum
GCCATCCTGTTCAGTTCAATTATAACATGTCATGAGTTGATCAACTGCCAACATCACTGTCATGTGTCATGAATGAGCCTAAGCATGAAACAACTACATGCCCATCCCTGGCCTGAATCCGGACACCTGACTGCGCAAGCTTTGCTTCAGAATAGTAGCATACCCACGACCAAGCTGCAGCAGACCGACCAAGGGATGTCTCGGTCATAGCCGTCCAAGATTTGGGCAGCAATATTTTGCTGAAGAACTTTGGCAGCTTGTGACTCTTTGCCCGGAAATCACCTCGCTTGAGAACGTTTGGCGATGTCCCAGGCCAACGACGCAGAAACTCGTCCCGGTCAATGCGAGCAGGATGTGGGATGCCACGCTCTTCTAGTACAGGCGACAGCTGAGATGTGACTTGCACTGATGTCGGGGTCATGCGCTGATTCTTGCGAGCACCAGATGCTCCTCGCAAACTTTGGTGAATATCTTCAATGATCTTTGTGTCGCTGAAGCAGAACAGCATCGACTTGAGCACATTTCTGCCATTTTGAGATTCAGGCCTCCATGAACTTTGTTCAAAGCACATAGCACAGAGACGAGTGGGTGTGTCAAAAGTGATGCGGAGGTCCTCAGACAGTTGAGCAGAGCAAGATGCCAAGCTGGTCTCAACCCCCCAGAGGAGCTTAGACATTTGACGCATCTTTTTCATGGCACTGAGTGACACCTGACGTGACTGAGCATCACTCGACAGCCCCAGCGACTCATCCCCGGCAAGAACTCCAGCAAAGCACTCAGGCGGGCAGCTGTGCTTGGCAAAGGAGCTTGCTCGCTGGCCAAGAAGCCTGACAAGGTACTGCAAGATGTTGTTTGCAAGACCTGACGCATCACTAGTGTACTCAAACAGGGCCTCCCAGGAATGAGCATTGGACGATCCCAGAAGTGCTGCTGTGTCTTGCAAGTGCGAGTCAGACGCCCAGTGTGAGGCCATCTGGACACTGTAACTTACAGCGTCCGATGGACTCTTCACACTGGACGTCTGATGGCTGTACCATGTCCAGGACGGCTGCGCGGACAAGTACAGCAGCCAGCTGTTCTCAAAGACGTCACTTGACAGACACTGATATGCCAGCTTCAGCCCCCCGAGGTCTCCACGAATCTTTTGAAATGTGACATTTGACATTGACTCCGGGGTGGGCATTGAGCCCTCCTCACCGCCCCCGACATACCATTCCAGCACCATTCGAGAGGCCCAAAAGTCGGGCAGAAAGTCTTCGCAGCACTCGTGCCATGAGAACCAGCGCGAGGCCTTCGGAAAGCCGCCCTTGCGAGTCCAGGTGGCCATCTCGACAAGTGACTCCCAGATAGCATTCTGCTCAGCAGCCGTGCCGCAGTCCATGTTGAAGTCTTTTGCTATCCTGGACACATATTTCTGAAAGATGGGCGATTCCTGACACGGTCATTGTCACATGTCCCAATCATTTACAAAGTACTAACGACCCTCTGCTAGC
Source organism: Effrenium voratum (assembly GCA_963377175.1). NCBI lineage: Eukaryota > Dinophyceae > Suessiales > Symbiodiniaceae > Effrenium > Effrenium voratum. The sequence goes on from CAUJNA010003334.1 coordinate 1,494, forward strand.
AATGAACAAATACTTCAAGGACAATGACAAGTTAATAAGTTGTCAGTCAGGTGTCAGCTGAAGTTGTATTCATGAAAGCTGACAATGCTTCCTTTTTTTCTTCGAAAAATGCGCCCCGCCCGAAGGGCTTATAATTTATCCCCATCACATAGGACGACATGAGCATTGTCTGAGATAGGCCTGGGACAGATGACTCTGAGAGCTTCAAGTCTCTGATAAGCCTATGAATCTTATCCCAGGCAAAATGGATCAGATAGTTGTGATGCCGCATAAAGGACGCCGCTGCAAGGCCAGTGGGCCCCTGATCCATCAGACAAGTGACAATTGGCACATTTCTGACATGTGTCAAGTCACACCTGACGCCCTCCTCAAACTCAGAGCCTGCTCTGCGAATGGTGACTGTGACCTGGCCATTCTCATTGCTGACCTCACGCGAGTCACCTGGCTTGAGTGGCAGCAGGCCAAGCTGTGGGCTTGGCTCCAAGCTCATCAGGGTAAGCAGCTGGGTTTGCAGCAGGAGCTGGTGGCTCAGCGCTTGCAGCAGCTTGTATGACGACAGCCTTTCCTCTTCCCGCTTGGCAGCTCGGACCTCAGCTTCCTGGCAGAGGGGAATTTCATTTGGGGCTAAGACCTTGCTGAGGCCCACACTCTGGCTCACTGCACAGCCTGCGACATTTGACATTGGACTGAAAAACAGTGACACCAATACATCTCTGCATCCGTGAGTAGATGCATCAGTGGCGATGACAACCCGGTTCTCTTGGAGAAATGATAGCTGACACCGCTTGTGATACATAGACATGAACTTTCTCGCCCAGAACAACACAGTGCCGACTTTCACGCCGCCATGCACATCCTCCGAGCGGATTTTGGCCAACGCCTCCATGCTGACATTCTTCGTGTGGCTTTCATTGATGAAGTTCCACACCTCTTCCAAATTCAATTTGGAGCGGCTAGACGATGACACTTGACTGTCCTCTTGCTGCTCATCACCGTCACCTGTGTCA
>CAUJNA010003334.1:7500-12500 GCA_963377175.1 Effrenium voratum
TGCTGCTCCTGCTGCGGCATCATCTGCTGCTGCTGCTGCGGCATCTGCTGCTGCAGCAACGCCTGCTGCTGCTGCTGCGACACCTGACGTCGCTGCCATGCTGCTTGCGAGGGCGGGATGGGCTGGGCAGGCTGCGGCTGAGCAGTGACTTGGGCAGGCTGAGCCGCCTGGGGCCCCGTGGTGACCTGGGGTGGAGGTGGAGGGGGCTGCAGAACTTGTGGCCGCACAACACTGGACTGATGGACAGCTGACAGCATCTGAACCACATTGCCCGAGGAGTTGACAGCAGCAGCCGCAGCCTTGACACGTGACCCTGACCTGGTTCCCAGCATGGCATCATCCCAGCCAAACTGCTGCGCCATCCGGAGGATCATGTCGTCGGTGAGGTTGCTGCATTCGAACTTTTCCCAGATATTCTTTTCAAACACCTCCTGCCCCATGACTCTGACCACCCTACCATGCGCCAGCTGTGTCTTTTGCTTGAGGTCCCCATAAGTCTCAACACCTGGGCTTGGCTAAAAGGCAGTGGCAAGTAAGCTAAGACAATGCACAAAGTAACTAACCACATCAGACTATTACATTGAACACTATGAATGACTGGTGATGAACACAACGCATTGACAAGTTCAAAAGTTTCAGCTAACTAACTATTCTATGGTCAGAGTCATATGTCAGGATTAGTCATGCCATGACACGCAAGTCTCGGATCTTTGTGCTGGGCTTGATCCTTGTCAAGACCCACAGGAGCTTCAGCAAGCCGATAGTTGACAGCTCACACAAAAGTGTGCTTTCCAGCAGGGCATTGATCGCCTCCAAGTTCTCCGCCAGCCGCAGGCGAGGCAGCTGTCTCAGGAACGTTGCTGACTTTGTGATCTCCATCTGGTCCCTGGCCTCTGCTGAATCACTTGGCTGCGGTCGCGGTGGCGGCGGAAGATTGACCAGGACATTGGACTGTGACGCTGACGATGCCCGAGGCTGATCCTGGACAGGGGCACGGCCTTGAGCCTCATCCTCTGACGATGACTCCTGTCCTGGCTGTTGCATTGGCTGCTGCATGCCTGGAACCATCATGGGATGCATGCCCGGCATGCCCGGCATGCCCTGCATGGTCTGCATGGGGTGCATCATGTGTGGCATCATCATCATCTGCTGGTAGTTGCGCTTGCTGCGATGGCCTGGCATTGCTGACCAGACACTTGACACCCGCCCACACAGACACTTGACTGAATGACACTGAGGAGAACCAAAATGGCTGCAGTGCAGGCCATATCAGCAACAGTGCAGTCAATGATCACATGCCAAAACATGTCAAGCATCATGCAATGCTCATCACATGCCCCAAGTGTCACTTGTCACACTCAGCAATGTCTTTTGTCATGATCAGCAATGTCAAGTGTCATCACCAGCTGCCCCCTTATCACTGGCTGGCTGAGCGCTTGACAAATGACCATGTAGGAGTCTGCCTGCCCAATTCTGCAGACTGCACCACATCAGTTGATGTCTATCTAGTGTTGCTGAGAGATGTGAGAGAGTGTTTGAGAGTTGTTGAGAGAGTTTGAGAGTGTTTGAGAACTTTTGAGAAATTTTGAGAAATTTTGAGAAATTTTGAGAAATTTCGAGAAATTTTGAGATTTTGTCTGGCCTGATAAATTGAAACCAATACTCATTTCAATTAAACACCTCATATCACTTTGAGAGTTTTTGAGTGTTTTTGAGTGTTTTTGAGCGTTTTTGAGAGTTTTTGAGAGTTTTTGAGAAATTTTGAGAAATTTTGAGAAATTTTATGTTGATAACGTTTGAGCTTTTTCTCCTGGCCTGCTCACTTAGTTGTGGGAGCTCTTTAGATGAAACTTGGCCAATGTGTCACTAGTCAGCCCAAGCTACAGTTTACCTATTGCTTGCTGTTGTGTTTGTCTTTAGATTGATATGCCCTTGTGACCTTTTTCATGGTGTATCAAGGCATTGCAAAGTTCTGAGAGCCTCATCACATTGACAGGGTTTCTTTGATTTCACAACTGGTTGGTACATGCCTAATGCCATTCTACGCAGGTTGTTGAGGCTGCACAGCACACACAAACACTACATTTGTCAAAGCCTGGAATCCACCCCAGTGGCCACATGCTAGCATTGTCACTTACAGGCACCCACACTGACTATCAATCAGAAACAAGCCCAACACTGCAACTGCCTCTCTGGACTCTGCCTGTTTACCCGACACTGCTGACATGCCTGACTTGATCATGCACCTCCGCAAGGCTGCAGGTTAGTAACACAATGACCACATCAGACAGTGACTATGATCAAGGGTCATCACCTAGCAGCTTTCGCCAGCTGCCAAACACTTGAATGGCATTGAGCCTCAGCCAGCCTCTTGTCACCACTCCCAAGCACGCCTTGTCAAGGTCTGGTCGCTGATGACAAAGGACACGAGCCAGCCTGAGCAAGCAAGACCGGTGGCTCGCATCACTTACTGTTACAAGATGTGCAGCCAAAGCGTTCAGAATGGAAAGTACAGTCATCAAAGCATGCTGCTGAGCTACCGCACAGTGCCCTACCACAAGCTAATTCAAGGAGATGTGACTTGTTGGAGTGTGTCTCAACAACATGTGCCAATGATAACATGAATGGTTCAATGACATGTGACTCATGACAGCTAGTGGATGCAGCAGCCATTGGGAACATGTCACACTGGAAATTGCTACAGTACTAGCCAGGCTCACAACTACAACTGCTGCTTGCATGGCAAGTCTCTTGGCAATTGAATTTGGCCCCAGGCCAGATGTGCTGGTTCAGCTGAACCTGCCAGTTGTCTGTCATAGGTCATAAACAGCACATGGCACCATTGACAATGTCTTCAGCGAACATGCACACACAGTCATGTGATGCCTACTACCCTGGTGCACAACAGCAGCTTATGCACAGTTTTTGCTCGCCACTTATCCAGGGCAGGCAAAACGGTGCTGTCTGTGACAGGTGACAGCACACAGGCCTGCAAGTTGATTCGCATGCGAGACAGCAGACAGATGGCTATGTTATACAAGTGCCACGACTACAGTGGCCTTCAGTTCAGAGAGAGACAGGCAGCAGTATCAACATGACAACTGACTGACATTGATCATTGGACAGCTGGCTGATGTCATGTGTCATTGGCCACTTGTCATTTCACAGGGTCTCCTCACACACTTGACAGTTGACAGCTGACTACCTGTCTCCCCCCTGGCCCGTGCCCTTGCCATGCTCATCTCGGGCTTGGCGGCGAAAGGCTTCCATGTCATTGCCTGGGCTGGGGATTCAGTCAGAGGCGGGCATGGCATAGAATCTGGTTGGTTTGAGCTTTGCTTGTCAATGACCATTGATTTCGCTATGAACAAGTTGTCAAAGGCCATGACAATCATGGGTGATAATATAGGACATTAATTAGATATTACTGACACATGACATGATAATGACAATGCCAAGGCACTAATACAGCTTTGAAGCCAGCCTGAATGGCTGGCCACCTGGTTGTAGTCCCTGAACATCAACTTCATCCTAAGTGCTGGTGAAGCCGCTGAAGGTAGCTACACAAAGCTCATCACAACTTACAATCATTATTATTGGTTGTGGCCCACATTATTGACAGTGACCTGATCCTTGTGACCAATTATTTGCCAAGAAACATCAGCCTGGCCTGGCGGAGGTCCCCGCCTCGCTCCGCCCCCAGATGTTCAAAGGCAGTGGCCACCCAGTCAGTGTCAGTGACACGATAGTCATTCAGGATCTCCTGCCTGGGCAGCACAGTTGTTTCAGAACAAATAAGTACAACTGAACTTGTGATTATGAGCAGGATACTGTCAGCAGTCACTGTCATTTGTCAAGTCAAGTGTCTCACATTGTTGAATGGCAGTACTGATCATCAAGCATCAGTGAGTCCCCAGTTCATTTGCTATTGTCTGAACACTTTTTATGACGACACAAACTGCTGTCACCGATGCAGCACCAATCCAGAAAGTCGAGACACATCACCGGGTCAAGGTGAGGTTCAGCAGGATCAGGGACAGATGACACTGACACTGCCTTAGCCTTGGCCTTGTCCTCCTCATGGTCCGCCCCGACAGATGACTGTGCCTTGTTGCCGCACTTGGTCTTCTTGCTGTGCCTCGACGACTCAGCCTCAGTATTTTGGAGCTGGCATTGCTTGAATGTCAAATAGTTTGCGCAGAAGCTGTCAAGTCAGTTGACTCATCAGCACACCTAGTATATTCAAGTCACATTGTCATCTGTCTCCTCCACGGCCACGGTCACCTGTTCCTCCCTCTTCGTGGGCTGTGACAATGACTTTGACGCTGCCCCTCTGGCCAAAGCCGGGTGCGGCATAGCCTGAACAGGACTCAGGACAAACAGTTTTCAGCCACAAGAGCATGACTACTTGATCCTGCTACTTGCTTGTCCAACAGAAGCTTTCACATTTTGCAGTCGGCCTTGTACTTCACCTGGGGCTGCCCAGGAGGAGGAGGAGGAGGCTTGACAGGTGGAGGCGGACCTATGTCTGGCGGAGGCCTCTTAGCAGGTGGGGTAGACTTGGATCTGACAGATGACGATGGCTGGTTGAGGCCGCTCTCATCATAGTCCGTGATGCTCCTGGGATCATTGTCAATGGCATAATCTAATGGAGTGACTGCTGGTGGCCAGGGTTTACTCCACAGCACAAACTGCATTCAAAGCTCAACAGCTTGCTGACTGCAGCAGCCAAGGCGCTTGGGGAGCTTGGCCACGACTTTCTGCCACGCCTTGACAGCCCGACCCACCATCTCGTTCCACGAGCCCAGGTTGTGGCCATGTGAAGCCAGCCAGTCATGTGACATCAGCCTGAGCCGGCTCACAGGTGACAAGTGAATGATGCACACATGACATGCAAGCAGCTATCAACAAGTCAGTGTCAATGGAGTCAAAGGGCACAATGCAAAATTCACAGCACAAACACCCTTGGCGCTGGCCTAATCATTTTAACATCTATGAGC
>CAUJNA010003334.1:17500-120000 GCA_963377175.1 Effrenium voratum
CACTAGGATTTCTGTCTGTCACTCATGTTCTGAATTCTGTGTCAGCCTGCAGAAACTTAATTGAGCCAAAACACAGTTTGCTTTCAAGTAAGTTGAAAGGCAAGTGGGAAACTTGCTGTAGTTACAATTGAGGTAATGCCAGTCTCAGCAGCAGGCCAGGTCGATGTGAATTGACCATCCGATCCAGGATCAAAGGCCTCAGCCATTGATTGACAACTGAGGTTCAGCACATCAATGATTGAGCAGGCCACAGTGGTGCAATCAGTTGCCAATCAGCTAGTAACACTGGCAGATTCAGATGTGAAACAGAGTAATGAATGACTGAACTGAAAGGGTAGTGCTGTTGGTTACACGCGTGCGCATCACATGTCATGTCACTGAGCCTGAGGCGCTCAGGCCGAGCGGTGGCCAGCTGACACTGACCTGGCATCATCAAGGAATCGTAATTTTACTGCGCAACTGACAGTGGGCCGCAGTGTGCCAACCAGGTTTGCAAACATGATTCAAGCCAAGTCAACTGTCCCAATGTGCCATGTGTCTGAACATCATGAACAGGGATGTGTCAAAGTCTTATGTCGCAGATCAGCCCCTCGCGCATTTTTGTTCCGAATCACAAGCAGATCAAACTCTTGGAGGATCCCAAACACTTGACAGCTGCCCTGATAAGTGACAGACAGCTGACGGCTGACAGCTGCACAGACAACTGACATTGGCATCTTCCTGACACTTGCTTAAGGAAAGAGTACGTCCCTGACGAATGACTCGATGTGGCCGTCAACTTCTGCATCACTGAGTAGTGGGAGAGCCCGCCGCCTTGTCAGGAAGAGGCCACTGCTGCGGACAAGGAACTGATTGTTCGGGCCTGGAGTTACATGAGCAACTTGCAGCACAACAACCATTAAAATCAGTGTCAATTCCAAACATGTTCAAAATCAAATCAAATAGCATGAGCATCAAAAGCAGTACTGGCAGTCAAATGGCCCAGCACAAACATTGGACCATCAGCCTCATTGTAAGAGAGAACCGACACCCAAAACTCGCCCTCAATGGGGACAATGACTCCATTCATCTGTGGCCCATCCTGCCCCCAAGGAAACTGCAATGAGCACATGCACAGCCAGGAACCAAGGCCAACACATTTCATCAGTTGAACAGTTGAAAAATTCAAGGTCAGTCTGTCCTGATTCAGCATCTGAACAATCATGCTCGGCGACAAGTGACGACCACGCCGCTCTCTGAGCAGGTTCACTTCCATTGGGACACGTGACAGACAAAGGTAATTGCAAGCCTTCCTGAGAATGACCAAACTGTGATGAGTCACTGCTCTGACAACTGAAGAAACTTCGTGTCTGTTTGCAGGACAGTGGACAATGGACAAACAGTGGAAGTGAAGCTACTAATTAAGTTGAAAAGTAAAACATGCAAGCATGTTGGCCGTGGTGCTTCAGGCAAGGATGCAAAGCAACATCACCATGCACTACCTTTCTGCCACCATCAATCCTGCTGTGCGAATCAAAAGCCAAGTTAGCAATCAACCTACCTCACAGTCACAGGTTTTTTTAATATGGTTGCAACAACTTTATAGCTCAGCTCATCATTGACAGTTGAATGAAATGAATGCCAAGTGTCTCAATAAAGGGCGGGAACTGAATGCGGCTGCTCAGGTCCAACAGGTACTCATCAGAAGAAGTCCTAAGTAATAATAAGGGTATGTATGAGCCTACAACTAATCACTGATGGGAGCTGAGTACCCATTCCCAAATTCAAATTGCCAGGACACAAAGAGCGAGGAAGGCTCGGTGAAAGGCCCAAGTGCTCCTCCAAGACTTTTTTAAACTCCCCCTTCAGCTCGGTCGCCTCCACCAAACTTGCCAGAAGCATTGCAAGCAGCAGCCTGACAAATGACAATGACGAGGACAAATGACCGAGATTCTAGCTGGTGCTGCGTGAGCCAAAAACGGCCATTGGGCCACACACAAGTTGACTTGATTCACCAGGCACCAGTGCACAAACGCACAAGCTTCACAAGGCTTCATGTGCACGACACTTTTAGCTAAACATGCCGGGAACACTGTCAGACTCGATGTTGTTGAGATAGTCCAGGACAACCATGCCAAGGGGACAGAACAACAGCATCACAGCCAGCAGCACTTAATATGACATATGACAAAGACATGTGAGTGGTATGACCAGCAGCAATCTTCAGACAGGCAATGAGCAAGCCAAGTACAACATTCAAGCACATGTCAGCAACAAAAACAATTTACAGTATTTGTTAAAGCTAAAAACAGGCTGTTGTTATGGCTAATAGTTCGGCCCGAAAAGCTGAATTTGAGGCTGCCAAGTGCATGTTTACACTATTTTAATTAGCTGTCCAGCAGTGACAGGGGGCCGTGGCGCAATGGTAGCGTACCTGGGGCGTGGCTGCGGCTGCGGGCCTCTCCCCCCCAGGAGGTCGTGGGTTCGAATCCCGCCGGCCCTGTTTTTTTTCTCACGCATTTAAATTTAATGGCCTGGCTGACCCAAATTGAAGTTGAGTGAAGCAGGTGAAGCAGCCGCAGCAGCAACACCAGCAACATCAGTGCCACCACCGCCAACAACAACACGCCCAACAACAGCAACATAACAACAGCAACGGCAACAGCAACAGCACCAGCAAAACTGGAAAAAATGAGTCAAGGAGCTGAACTGGAAAAAACAGGGCCGGGGGGATTCGAGCCCACGACCTCCTGCGCAGCGGCTTGCGCCAGCCATCCGTCCAGGTGCGCTGCCATTTGCGCCACGGCCCCTGTCACTGCTGGACAGCTTATTAAAATAGTGTAAAAATGCACTTGGCAGCCTCAAATTCAGCTTTTCGGGCCAAACTATTAGCCATAACAGGGACAACACGGACAAGGACAAGGACAACGAGAACAAGGACAACAAGACACAAGAACAGCAAGAACAACCAACAAGCACAGCAAGAACGGACGGAACAGCAGCAGCAGCAGCAGCAACAACAACAACAACAGCACCAACAGCAACACCAACAATAACAACCACCACCACCACCACCCACCACCACCAACAACAACAACAACAACAACAACCCAACCAACATCCACCAACCAACAACCAACAGCAAACAACCAACAACCACCAACCAACAGCCAACAATCAACTACCAACAAACATCCAGCACCCAACAGCCAGCAACACACAGTAATTGTAACATCAGCCAACAACCAACCTTCAACAGCACTCAACAAACAACAACAACAACAACAACAACAACAACAACAACAACAACAACAACAACAACAACAACAACAACAACAACAACAACAACAACAACAACAACAACAACAACAACAACAACAACAACAACAACAACAACAACAACAACAACAACAACAACAACAACAACAACAACAACAACAACAACAACAACAACAACAACAAACAACAACAACAACAACAACAACAACAACAACAACAACAACAACAACAACAACAACAACAACAACACACAAACAACAACAACAAACAACAACAACAACAACAACAACAACAACAACAACAACAACAACAACAACAACCAACAACAACAAACAAACAACAACAAACAACAACAACAACAACAACAACAACAACAACAACAACAACAACAACAACAACAACAACAACCAACAACAACAACAACAACAACAACAACAACAACAACAACAACAACAACAACAACAACAACAACAACAACAACAACAACAACAACAACAACAACAACAACAACAACAACAACAACAACAACAACAACAACAACAACAACAACAACAACAACAACAACAACAACAACAACAACAACAACAACAACAACAACAACAACAACAACAACAACAACAACAACAACAACAACAACAACAACAACAACAACAACAACAACAACAACAACAACAACAACAACAACAACAACAACAACAACAACAACAACAACAACAACAACAACAACAACAACAACAACAACAACAACAACAACAACAACAACAACAACAACAACAACAACAACAACAACAACAACAACAACAACAACAACAACAACAACAACAACAACAACAACAAAAAAACAACAACAACAACAACAACAAAACAAAACAACAACAACAACAACAACAACAACAACAACAACAACAACAACAACAACAACAACAACAACAACAACAACAACAACAACAACAACAACATCAACAACAACACAACCACAACACAACAACAACAACAACAACAACAACAACAACAACAACAACAACAACAACAACAACAACAACAACAACAACAACAACAACAACAACAACAACAACAACAACAACAACAACAACAACAACAACAATCAACAAGCAAGAAACAACAATAAGACCACAGTGTCACAGAGATGATATGTCATAGACTGTGTAGTATAGCTTGCTAATGTTAATGGACAACACATGTTTCAAATCGTTTTTCCTCGCAAGACCTGTTGTGACTAGGACACATGTAAATCTCTCAATCTTCCATGAAAAAACTCATTCATGCTCAAAAACACTCATGTATACTCAAAAACACTCATTTATGCTCAAAAGCACTCATTTATGCTCAAAAACACTCAACATCTCTCAAAAACATCCTCCAAAAAACCCTCCTGATTGGAGACCCATCCGATCCAGACCTCGTTTCCAGTTTGCCGATTATCTGTATGGATTACAAAAAGTAAGAAATATAATTACAACTTATAGTTATATTATTTGTTTTTAATGAATAACTACAAGTAAAAAAATCACTATTTCCATCAGTTCCATTAGTAGCAGTATTCAATTTATTTTGTAATTCGGTTGCCAATTAACTAGCTACATAACTACCTTTATCAGGTGCTACAATAAAATAATATACTGGTGCTCCTATTAATATCCCTCCTAATGTTAAATATAATCTGTTATTTAAATTATCTTCAATTGGATAAAATGAATTAGCGATAGATACTTCGTGACAAATCATTTTAGTATTTGGTCCGCATTCTTGTTGCTCTCTTAAATTAATAACAAAATCTGATGTAGATTGACTGTCATTTAAATCATGATAAACACTGTTGATATATATTTTACGAAATATCATTATATTTATTATTTAGAAATTTTATAATTTAATTATATATGAAAAAACATAAATATTATTTAAAAGAAGGAAAATTAAAAATCATACAATCCGCTTCATCAAGGTCATAGCGAAATGTATAGAAAAATAATTAATGAAATTCAACAAGAAAAGTCATTATTCAAACCTAAATATAATAATAATTTATCTGACACAGAAGGATTAAACAAAGCATATACAAATGGTAAAGGTTTCTTTATTGATGGCAATAAACTATATGTTGCTGGGACATTTGGTAAAAATAATATTAAATCAAATATTAATGATATTTTAAGCGATATAGGATTACCACTAAACCTTACAAGATATTCAGAACGTTATAGAGATGTATCAGAAGTGTTGGATAATAATATAAATATAGATACTGTTATTTCTCACAGTTTAGGCAGTTCAATAAGTTCAGAATATATTAAAAATAATCCTAATAATAATATTAAACATTTGACAACTTACGGCGCTCCTTTTATTTCAATGTCAAACAAAAATAATGACAACTACACAAGCCTAAGAAATTTTGGTGATATAGTCAGTATTTTAGATAGAGGCAGTATAACATCAAATAGAGGAGGTTTTAACCCATTAACAAATCATCAACACTCATTATATGGTGATACTGGCAAGGACGTATCAAGAAGCATTGAACCTGTAAAGGAAATTTTATAGGCTTATATATAATGCCTAATAATGATATAAAAAACACTATAAATCCTAAAAAGAAAGTCAGTTATGATGACATTAAGAAAATAGTAGAGGATGAACCTAATTATAAGGTTGAACATAATAATATTAAAAATAAATCTAAAAAACTATTAAATAAAAAATCTAAAAAAGAAGTTATAGATTATTCACACTTTAAAATAAATTAATTTAATAATAGAATAATTAATATTTTTCTATTATTAAATATATAAGTTATGGAAACATTAGATATTGAAGATGTACTTGTAGAGAAGAATTTAAGATTTAAATTAAAAGACGGTGGTTCTTATGTTCGGTCAAAAGAAAGTAAAAACTTTTACCCTTCATCGGTTTCTACTTATACCGCTGATACAAATTCGGTAATTAGATTTAACATTACTGGACCACCTAATCAATGGTTGTCCTTACCATCTCTATTATTAGGATTTACTCTAAACAACACTGATGCGTCAGCAAGTAATGAACTCAGACCAATTGATACAGCCGGTTTCTTTGATAGGGTACGTGTGTTAATGAGTGATGTCATTGTATGCGATTTAAATTCTCTTTCTCGTGCGAGTACAATGAAAGATGTATTGAAATCATCAGAAGAAAAAAGAATTGATGAAGCATTAGGTTTTGGAAACACTCTTCTTAATCACGATGGACGGTTTTTAACTTGTGATGCGTCAGCAACCTCTTCTACTCAAGCAGTCGCTAGAAATGTTACCAATAACAATTTTAGAGGAATTAAAGGAGGTAAAGGTGCTAATGTCTATTTCGATTTAAACTTAAAATGCTTCAAGACTTGTGAAAGCTGGATACCTTTATCTTATTGTCCAATAACAGTTGAATTATATTTAACAAGTGATGTATTAAAACCAATTGTTACTAGAACAGGACTTTTTACTGCTTCAAATACGAGTATCACTTGGTCAGTTACAAAACCTTTATTCAAAGGAAATGTTTATACTATTGATGATAGCCTTTACGCAGAATATTCAAAAAATTTAGAAACTGGTTCTTTACCTATTACTTTTGAAACTGAAACCATGCAAGAACAAACAGCATCTGCTTCAACTGAAGTATTTACTACAATTGTCCGTAATGTATCTAAATTAAATAAATTGTTTATTTCTTTTTCAAATCCGTCTGCAAAAACTTATGTTGGAGGTTATGGTGAGTTGTTGAAAGAATATAATCGTATGTATCACCCATTAGGGAATATAGCAAATGGTGTAGGTATTTATAACCCAGAATATGATTTATCAGCTTCTTTATTAATAGGCAATCAAGTTATTCCGAGTCAGGAAATCAGCGGGGTCCGCGAAGCTTACGCTCATCTTATGCATTGTTCTGATAAACCAATGTTAGTTAGAGCAGAAGATTACAGGTCTCACGCTTTTATGTATGGTTTTAATTTACAAAAATTAGAAAGTGCAAATTATACTGGTATGAACCTTAAAAATAACTCAAATATGGTAATAAAAATAAAGGCGTTGGATGGTTCAACATTATATACTGAAAATAAAATGGCAGAGAGACTTTACATGCTCATGGTATCCTTGAAATCCGTTCAAATTCTGTAACCTTTTATGATTAAATAAAAAATATGATATTATTAATTTTCTAATTAATAATATAATATTATGAGCAAAAACTTAATGAATATCTTCGATATTACAGCGAATAGAATTAGACAAGTAAAAGACGGAGCAGTCAATGATATAGAAGACCTTTACGCGAGTAAATCTGACATTCAAACAGTATTAGATAGTAAAGCAGACCAAGCAGACACCTATACAAAGGAGCAGATAAATGCTAATTTTCATGATATAACTGAAACATATGACAAAACAGAAATTAATGTATTATCAAATAATATTTCATCAAATACATTTTTAATAGGTAATCTGACAATAACTTCAATTACAAATTTTAGTAGCATCAGTTCTAATAGTAATTTAATAAATAATTTAAATTCTACTATGACAAGTAATTTTAATAATATTAGTTCTAATACACATTTAATAAGCAATTTAAATTCTACTACGACAAGTAATTTTAATAATATTAGTTCTAATAGTAATTTAATAAATAATTTAAATTCTACTACGACAACTAATTTTAATAATATTTCTTCAAATACTAATTTAATTAATACAAATATTAATAATATTTCATCAAATACAAATTTAATAAATAATTTAAATTCTACTATTACAACTAATTTTAATAATATTTCATCAAATTCTCATTTAATATCTCAATTACAAACAGGTTCATTTGATAGTGATTTATATTACAATAAAATAACAACTAATAATTTATTATCAGAAAAATTAGATACATCAATATTAAATAATACACTAATTCATAATATAACAACAACATCGACTTTTAAAATAGCAAATTTTGGAAATTATAATAATTTTTATGAAATGTACAATAATTATTTTGATAGTTATATTTATGGAAATTTAAGTGGAGCAACTATGTTTTTAAATCAAAGAGGTTTTGGAGATGTAGAAATTAATAATTCTTCAACTTTTCAAAATGATAAAATATTATTAAATCATAATACTACAATATTATCTAATTTACAAGTATCAGGTTTATTTTCGTGTTCATCTATTTTAGATATAGCAGGTTCTGACGCTAGATATGTTTTACAATCAGATGGATTAAGTGGATTAATAACGGGAAATACAAATACAATTAATTCAATAATTACAAATGATAGCGCACAGGATGTATCATTAGGTCAAAAGTTAGACAAAGTTAACACAACTGCGCAAACAGTAAACTCTCCATTAATACTTAGTTTAACAGATAATACTAATCCAATTTTTTAGAATCCAGGACGCAGTTAGTAACCAAAGACTCGAGTTTAAACGAGGATGTCAGTTAGACTCTTATCAAGGGTTAGAAGGTGCTACTCCTTATAGATTATGGTTAGGATGGAATACAGGAGATGTTATTATTGGAAGACCTAATAATGCTTCAAGAATTACAATTAATGGTAATGTTCATACTTCGTATAATTTTGCTCAAGCACACGGAACATCATATTTCGAAGGTGCTGTTTATATGAAAGGAAATTTATTTACAAATAATGATTTTTCAACGGATATTAAAACAAAAATAGATAATATCAATACTTCAATAAATGGATTAGAGCCATATCTAGAATTGCATACTCCCGATGCAATTCAAGTCTTTTATATACATCATCCTAATTTTGTAGCATGTAGTATCGGAGATATAACCAATGCTTCTAACCAATATTTTATGGCTGATGGACTTGTAGGAAAAACCATTTTTTTCCAAGCCTATCGACGTTTTGGGGGACATTTATACGAATGCTGATGTTAATTGTGATAATGTTAATATTGCTACTGATGGTAAATTAACAATTGATACAAATTGTGAATTATATCGATATGTTAGCTCTTTTTCATCTTTTGATATGAGGAATACTGACGCTAATTCTTCAATTAGGTTCATTTGTGGAGACCCTGCTGTTCAATCTAACATAGTTGGAGCAGTTAATATTACTACCGGATGGACTTTTAATACTGCTACTGCTGATTTTATGGGCAATTTATTTGCTGACGATGTTTATGTTAAAACTAATGGAGCGTTAAGAAGCAATCATTTAGCACCTAACGGAGGAACATTAATAACCGTTGATACTAATTTAGCGATTCAAAATGCATATTTAGCAACTAATACAATACAATCATTTGATTTAACAACAGTTTCATTTTTAAATGATATTTCCATGACTACTGGAACAGACTTAAAGCTTGGTACGAGTGAAATATCAACTTATTATGATGGAACTAATTTATCTACATTTGATGTAATATTCAGAACATCAAACACAGCTTTTAGAATTGCTGATAGCTCAAGTACTCCATCAGTTTTATTATCAATAGATAAGACATTTGGAACGACAGTAAATACTGAAAGTTTTACAAATAATGCCTCATCAACTTTTAATGAAAATGTAACAGTTGCGGGAACGAAAAAAATGTTATGTAATTTAATTGAACCATCAACAGGAACTAATATAGATTTAACAGCAACAACAGTAACCATAAATGGAACGTTTGTTGATTCATCTGACTCAAGATTGAAATATGATATAGACAATATCAAATCTAATTGTATGAATGTTATTAAGAAATTTAAACCGAAGAAGTTTAAGAGACACGATAGAAATGATGACGGTAAAACTCATATAGTTATTTAGCAGACGAAGTATTAAAAGCAATTCCTAAAGAATTTGAAAATGTTGTTAGTCAAGATAGAGAGTATTTAGGATTGAATTATTTAGTTTTACCTGTGTTAGTTCATAAAGCAGTATTAGAATTAAATGATAAAATAGATAAACTTGAAAAAGAAATTAAGGAATTTAAAAAAGAAAAATCTAAATAATTAAATATAAATATATAAATATTTAAATAAATAAGTAAATAAATAAATAATTATTATATATAGATATATATATGGACATTGACAGAAAAGTTAAGATAAAAGTATTATTTCAAAATGATAGTATGAGAGAGAAAATTTGTTACTGTGGTTGTAAAATTACTAAGTTAAATAAAGATGAATTTACATTAGATAAATGTAATAATAAAGAATGTAATTTTAGTCATTCTAAATTTGATGAATATATTAAAGAATTAAAAAAACAAAGAAAAGAAGAGAAATTCCACAGACGAGTAGATAAGTATAGCAAGGCACTGGACCTCGTTGCTTGGGGATTATTATGGCCTATTTTAATTCCTGTGAGTATTAATTATTATATTATAATCTAAAATAATAATATATAAATGGGTAATTCAAATAGTAATATTGAAACTTCATCTATTGATAAAATTAATGATATTGATGTAGAACAATTAGATTTAAGTAATATTGATAAATTACAGTTGAAAGCAATTAAGCAAATGTATGAAAGAATATGTAAAATTGAAAAGGAAAAATCAAATAAAATGATATATGCTATACCTAAGGTAGACCTCTGTAATTGGAGTTTGTTTTAAATTAATAATATTAACATTTATTTAATATTATTGATTAGTTATTTTCAAATAATGCGAAAAGTTTTTCATAAAGATACGGTTAGGGTCTTTTTGGAGAAGGTTAATATATAAAAAGCTATGCGGTTCATCAGTTGCAGTCTCATATATTTTATAAATTAGTTTCTTGCTTTCTAGTAAATTATCGCTTCTAACAATTGCTGGGAATTCATCTTGTAATATTTCTATCTCTTTGAAGTTTCTAACTTTATAATAAAACAAATGACTTATATTTACTCTAATAATTGGCGGCACTGTTGATGATTTCTGAAGACTGACAAGCGTTGATATTCCACTATGACGTCCCCTACAGAATAAAGAATTTAACAATTTGTTATTTCTTGTTATTGCTGGGTTATCAGATACATCATCCAATATTATCAAAATATTAAATAACTTCTTCATTCCTTGTTTTTTCTGGTATTCAATTATTTTATTTTGAGTTTCTATAACTCTTTCTAAATCTTCAACATTGAACTCATCCCACCAACACGATTCTTTATCATTATCAGCTTTTAAACCTTCTTTAATGTATTTTTTAACAGGCAACCAAATACTATCCAAATTTACTGATGGAGACCAGATAAAAACCCTTTCAAATGCTCCTCTGTAAATATCAAGTATCATTGATACAAGTAAAGTTGATTTTCCAGAACCTGACGGGCCCACAATCATAGCTCTCATCGGTAATTTAGGGACGACCTCATGCTTACTTTGCTTAAAGTCATATTTGATTTCATCAATTGGTTTTACATCAGGCATAATAAAATAATATTATAAATACTTATAAAATAAAATATATAATATAATTATATCATAATGACAATAGAATATATAGAGTCTATTAATTTAAGTGAAGTAGATAGTATTCGGAGGATATATAAATTTGGTGATATCTTAGTGCCCGACACTGAACAAATATATTATGATACAATGTTATACTTTTTATCGGCAATTAAAAAACAAAATATCGTAGTATCCAAGTCCTCAACTGAAAATGACAATAACCTAGATTTTAATTTTAGAAAGTTAGTAAATTTTATGAAAGATTATCCCGATATGTATACAAATGAAATGATAAATAGTGTACAAGAAGTTATTGATATTAATATTAGAGATGTTATTCTATCAACTGCAATGAAACTTAGTAAAGAAAATAGTTTAAATACATATTCTATTTAATATTAAATGGAACATCTTTTTTATGATATGCTGGTAGTGAATATCATAAAAACGGAACAGGTTTCCATTGCTTCAATCAGTAAGCATTGAAGCTAATTAGTTTGAATTAGTTTGAACCTCGCTTGCGTTGTCCAGTGCAATGAAAACTCCAAGTGCTGTGCCCCCATCAGTAATCTATTATGCATGAAATAATAAGATTAAATAATTATTTCATCTTATTATTTATATGAATAGGAGTTATTCAGATTATATTGATATAATAAATGAAGTACAACATATAGAAGATGTTGTTATAACTGATAATAGATTTAAGAAAGTATGCTATTTTGTTTTAGAATTAATTAAGTTTGTGATACAATATATTAAAAATATAAATATTAATATAGATGGGAAGGAAAAAAATCAAAAAGAATAAGACAGAACCAGCTGTATCTTCAACAGATGAAGATAAAGAAGAAATTGTTAAAGAAACATCAGTTATTGAGTTCGCTTGCCCGATGTGTAAAAAAATATTACAGACGAAGAATGAATTATCAATAGAAAAGAAAGGAAACTGCAAATGCAGTTGTATACCAGTTGGTTTTAAAATAAGTAAAACAGATAAAAAAATGAACATTGATAAAACTAAAGACGGCATCAACTTAGAAACAGATGCACATAATAGTTCTATCAAATTTGGAAATGAAGCTACACACTCGGAAAATGGCGATAACGAAACACAAGAAACTATTAAACAAATGATGAAAAATTAGCATTTAAGGAGTAGATTTAACACCACTTCAAACGCATAAATAAATATATAAATATTCATATAATCATAATGCCAACTATGAATGGAGAAGACCATAGAATTATAACTTTCGACAATGAAGAAATTAACGACATATTCAATGGTGATGTAAACTTTGCTAAACAATTGAGCGAAGAATACTTTTATTGGTTAGATGCTAAATTAAATGATAAATATTTTATGAAAGGTATAACTAAACCGGAAAAAATTGATAAAATGTTGAAGTTTTTTGAAATTACAGGTAGTGATGAAGGTTTAATAAAATTGAAAAAGAAAATTGATGAAAGACTGTTAGAATATAATTTATTTACATACATAAAATTATATTATTCATGTAAATTGTATAATAAAACGCATAAATAAATAAATAAATAATTATATAAATATTTATATATAGAAATGTCAGAAAATGGGGATTCTACAATTAACGATTTAATGAAAAAGATTATAATTATTAGTAAGAATATTAAAACATTAACTGAACTTATTAAGAATATCGATGAAAAAATAAACCAACCTAAAAGCAATAACGAAGACGATAAGGAGAAGATGGATAAAATCTTTGAAAAACAACAAATAGGACGTCCGTCTGGTAGTTTTCAAGATAAACAAAAGCAATATATGGATATGTTAAATAAGAACAAAATTAAAAGCCCGAAGCAAGAAACTATTGAATTTTATAAACTGTTTAAGAACGAAGAAGGAAAATATGAAACAATATAATAAATATCTAAATCATTATAATAATATGAATTTATTAGAATTATTTAGCGGAACAGGCAGTGTTGGACTTATTGCAAAGTCGCTCGGTTTTAATGTAATATCGTTGGATTTGAAAAATGCTGATATTAATTGTGATATACTTGAATGGGATTATAAACAATTTGACAGAAACCATTTTGATTTTATTTGGGCATCACCACCTTGCACAGAATACAGTATTGCAAAAAGAACAGGAATAAGAAACATTGAATATGCTAATAGTATTGTATTAAAAACAATAGAGATTATTGAATATTTCGGATGGCCGTATTTTGTTATTGAAAATCCACAGACTGGATTATTGAAAAGTCAGTCTTTTATGAATGGGTTAAGGTTTAATGACATTGACTATTGCAAATATGGATTTAATTACAGGAAGCGAACTAGGTTGTGGAACAATCTAACAAACTGGAAAGCGAGACCATTATGTAAAAAAGACTGTGGTAAAGTTGTTAATAACAAACATATTGAAACTGCGCAACGGGCACCAAGTGGAAAGCGGGAAAATTGGGGTGAAAATTATGTAAAGCATAAGCAAGAAGATTTATACAAAATCCCTGCTGAATTGATTAGTGAGATACTGGTTAGTTTATATTAAAAAAACTACTTAAAGAAATGACCCCTATATATAATAGAGAACTAATGACTACATTAAAATGCGGTTGTAAAATTACAGGAAACAATTTGGATTTTGAAAAAGAAGTTAAAAATGATAGAGGATTAATTGAAAAAATACATAGAATGAGTTATTACCATAAACATTATATTAATATTTGTGGAGAGTGTGAAAAGAAAGCAAATATATTTAATGATATGGAGAAAAAGAAGATAGACATTGAAAAAGAACAGTTTAAAATAATATGTAAAGAACCTGAAATAGATGAAGGGATGAGTTTTTGAAGAAATGGTAGAAGCGGGAATTTTACTTCCAAATGGAGTAAGTTAAATCAATACTTCTTAATATTATTCATAAATATTAAGAATTATTTTATTCTATTCTTTTTAAATAATGAGTAAATTATCAAAAGATGAGGTTTTACATAAACTTTATTACAATGTTGAAACTGGGTTCGGTTCAGTAAATGAGTTATACAAACAAGCAAATAAAGAAGGACTGGGTATAACATTAGATGAAGTTAGGACATTTATGAAAAAGCAACCTATCAAGCAGGAGAAAGGATATAGTAAATACAACAGTTATTCAGCACCTTTCGCAAGATATGAATATCAGTTAGACATAATGGATATGATTTCACTGATGAAGGCAACGGGCACATCAGATTTAAGCAGTCCAAGATATGGATTAATATGTATAGATATATTCAGTAAGAAACTACACATTGAACCGATGAAGGTTAGAGACGGTGAGACTGTTTATAAAGCAATACTTCAATGCTTCAAAGTATTAGGTCATCCGATGAGTATTTATACAGATGATGACGGGGCATTCGCATATAAGAAATTACAAGAGTATTTAAAAGGTGAAGCAATAAGAAGCATCATAACATTGACACACGCTAATGTTGCTGAACGCTCCATTCGCACAGTTAAAAAGATGTTAGGAGACAGAAAAAAAGCGACTGATAGAACTTGGACGAGTTTATTGCAAGCAGTCTTAAACAAGTATAATCAACAAATGACACACGGGACGACAAAACTTACACCTGATGAAGCACACAAAGACGAAAACGAAGTAACAGCAAAGGCGAACTCGTTGATGAAGGAAACGTATTTACGAAAGTATCCTAAATTAAATGTCGGTGATAAAGTCAAAATTTATAACAAAGGAAAAGGAAATTACACATCAATGAAAGAAACCACTTCAAAATGGAGTCAATCAACATACAAAATAACAAATGTAGGTCGTGATATGATGCTTAATAAGTATTATGAAATTGAAGGGAACACCAAGAAATATAACAGACACGAATTACTCTTAATAAATGAATAACATTATTTTAAGATAATGTTATCAATTTGTATTAGTTAAATATTTATAACATACTTTCTCAACAGCATTCTGATATGCTCTTTCTCTATGAATTCTTTTACATTTATCAGTCCTTAAATGCTTTGCCATATTAGACTTATTTTTAATCATACAACCGCATCTTTCACATTCTAATGACTTATCATTTTCTATAAAATACTCTTTAAAGTATCCTTCTTCTTTATATTTCTTGTTCAATACATCATTATATTTTTTCTTACTTTCCTTTTCCTTTGCCTTCTTAATTTCTTCCTCTGTATCCGTGCTGAAGTCTGAAACTTCACCCTCAATAGAATTCCACAACAAATCAAATTCATCATTTGTCATAGAAATTTTCTTTTTATTGCCATCTACAATAAAGCAGGTCATTTTACTTAATATATAATATAATTATTTCTTTAAGTATATTTGTAAATTCTCTATGCTATGATGCTGTAGTGTCGCGAAGCTCACTAGGCTATTACTTCGTAATAGCGTAGTGTCCGTATGGCAATGAATTAATACTGTCTATGTAAAAGCGTTTATTCTCATAGGCGCTAAGCGATTGTTTTGTTTGTTGGATGCTGTATATTTGATGGGCTTTACTTCTTATGCTGTTGAATGTTATAGTGTCGCAATTATTGTTTTTGAGTGTGTCATCATAAGAATTATATGACAGTTCCTTCTTCACTTTATGTTTAACTATTCCTTTGCTCTTCTTTTCTTCTTTTGATTCATTATGAATTTTGAAACAGTATGATTTAGGTTTCAATGCTATAAAGTTTGTTATAATCTTTCCATCTGCTTCATCCTTGAATTTTCCTAAAACTTTCTTGTTTGTTTTATCATAACATTTGTGTTTAGGGTCATAACCACTGAAATCCATATAATCCTTAATGTCATTAAAGTCATCATATACATCTTCGGTTTTAATATGTAATACAAAACTGTCAGTATCAGTATATAACATTCTGATATTATTTTTATATTTCGGTTTCATAATGTCATAGTAAAATGAATACATATGTTGTTTTGATAAATCTAAAATACTCATTCCTACATATATTGGTTTATTCAATTTAACTACACTTTTTGCTTTTTCAACTCCTATAAGATTTTCATTGATGATATGCCTGTATTTGAAATTAGGATTATTAACGCATTTTTGGTATCGTTCAGGTGTATCAACCAGCTCAAAGTCAATGTGTTCTCTCACATTTTCCATAGTCTTGCCGTATACAGCGTTGTTCATTAATTTGTACATATCTTTTGAAAAGTCACTTGTAGCGTTCTTTCGCTTCTCTGTGTTAAAGTCAATCCACGGTTTCAACCATTGCTTGTGTCTAAATTCTATTACTCTGTTTATTTTCTTGATTTTAAGTCCTTGTTTCAAATAGAATTTTAAAATGTCAATATGTAAAACATAATTTTGTTTATCCATAACATTTAGTATCAACTTGTTTGTTTTCTCATCTTTTGGAGCATGATTAAAATGATATGCTTTGTAGGTTTCTTTCTGATAATCACTAACTGGCCTGCACTCACCAATGAGCAAATGAGCAGCAGATGGTTGCAACAGAGAAGCACTGTTCGGCAAAACATCTTTGTCCTTGCCACTAAACCAGCTACTGATACTCTGGCAAAGTGCCCCGTGCTTCATGCAACGAAAATCAAAAGCTGCAGGGCCCAGGCGTACGCAAAGCCGAGCCTGAAAAACTAGATAAACATACCTTGCACGAAGGAAACAAGCAACACCCCTCCCTTTGCACAAGCATTGCGACAGGTTCCTCAGCATTAGGTGAAGCAAGCCTTGTTGTTCTGGCACGGGTTGCTGGACTGCCTGCCGCTGTTGGCCAGAGCTGGTGCCTACAAGGCGCTCGGGCTTCGGTGGCCATGCAAGGGTTGAAGTTTGCAAGACAAGGACGGCGGACTTCTCAGGAAATTGAGTACTTCTAGCTACATTTCACAGTTTTCTTCAATCTTGAAGTTTCCGTTGTTGTTGGCCTGTCATTGAATAACGCTCCCCCCACCTTCAACACAAACGCGTCCCGAAGTTTGCGTTCTCAGGGTCGATTTTGTGAGATTCGGCAGGCCTTACTTATTAGATTCCTTGTTTGGCCCAAGCGCTGCTCGATCTCGCAGCGTTGGCGCAGGAACTCCAAGCGCCAGACGTCGGCAGAGCAGTTTTTTAGTAGAAATCCGGGCATTGCAGTCAAGCAGGTAGACCTTGTTTTTCTTCCGCGTGTCGGGATGAAGCCTTCAACCCTTCCACCCGTGTCCTCAGTCACGCAAAACAGCTGATAGGGTTTTTGAGAAAGGCGTTGAGGTCTGATGATGTGGCTTCGTTTTGCGTTTTCAATCAAGTCTAGAGAGGGGTGATTGATGAATGTGTCAGGTCCATGCGTGCTGGTGCCACTGCGAATGCGGGAGACTGCGCAGGCGGGCTGGCGGGCCCGGAAATTTTAAGATAGCAGTTCATGTTCGCATGCTTGCTCAAAATCTAATCCCCAATGATTCGCGGATTGCGGATTATGCGGTTTACGGATTGATCATGCGGCTTGCGGATTGCAGATTATGGGCTGTGTGGACTTTCGATGCTCCAGCACGGGGTTTTTACCCACATGTTGCAGCGCGGATTACGGATTAAACATATTCCCAACCAGAACAAGGATTACGCAGATTATGGATTGTGATTAGGCCCCCGGGATTACGAACAGGCAAGACATGCCAAGGTTACATCAAGTTTGGCTGCTGTGAGTTGGCGGATTGACTGCAGCCTTTTGGCGAGGTGGCAAGCTTTGGGCCGATTTGAGGGTGGCATGGCCGATCTCCGTGCGGTGGCAGACGCTTGGACAAGTGAGATTTGGGCACAGGCCTCGGCTGATGTGGAGAAGATCAAAGGCAAGCCTGCTGTGTCGAAGGCAGAAGGGGCAATAGGGGCCTGCTACCAGCATGAGACTGTTCTTCAAGCTCTCCGGAACTCATCTACGAAGGACCTTATTTGACTATTCTCGTTTTCTTTGCTAGGGTATGTGATGAAGAGCCACACTTTTAAAAATCGTTGGCGTGCTGGTCTTGTCACCAGCTTTTCCATTGTGTGTTACAACTGCGTTTGCGAGTGGTGCGGACAGGAAGCCCGTAACTTTGCGGCCAACATTACCTGGTGCAAGATTCCGCTGAGCAAGTCCACAGACATCACCATGTCGGCGACAGATGTCACGGTGTCTGCGTTGGATAAGATCGTGTACCACCTGTGGGCGGAGGAAGGGAGCTTCAAGTTGAAGACTCCGCTGCGTTGGCCGAAGGGGGCTAACGTCACGGTAGCGCTGACGAGCCTGCAGGACCAACCAGTCAAGGGCGAGCTCAACGTGGTGGGCGGCGAGCTCTTGATCCTGGCATGGTACAGAATGCTGGCGTTGGCACGCGTCAAGGGCACTGCGGAGCACGACGTTGACGCAATCTTGCTGTTTGGCAGGACGGTGGGAACATGTTTTGCTTCATTCTTACTGCAGTGCAGAGCGTTAGTTGGTTGAAATGCGCGCGTGCGTGATACAGTTCAGCCTGTTAAGTGGTTGAAGCAAGTTGAATGCCTTCATGCCTCGCGCATCCGCTACCCTGTGCCCATTGTCCTGCTCGCTCTGGCCTTGCAGGAACATGCCCCTGGACTTCCAGTACCTGGCTCCCGACGACCCGGCGTTCTTGCAGGCGGCGGCCCTCTGCGAGAGCTTCGAGTTTCTTCGGGAGCATTTTGGGCTTGACGTGTGGAAGTACATGGAGCTGGTGGTTTCCACGCGCAAGTACTTGCGAACCTTGCCAGCCTTTGGGGAGGTGAACGAGAAGAAGATCGCAGACTACTTGTGCGAGAAGGTCAGCTTCCAAGGCTCGCGGAAGCCGACCCCGACTAAGGTCAAGGACCTGCTTTCGATTCTTTGTTGGCAACTAGCATGTTTGGCAAGTTTGCTTTCGAAACTGGCACGTGGGGCGCCTCCTGATTCAACTGGCTCGCTTTGTGTCGGAGCTTGGGCTGCAAGGATCGCAGAGGAGCTCAGCAAGGCGCCGAAGGCGAAGAGAGCAATCCAGCTACTCACCGCTGAATATGGGCGCTCTACCATCTTTGAGGATTTCACGAAGGTATTGGCTCTTTGCCAACGATGTAAGTCGTCAGCTGAGCTAGAATTTGTGACAGAAGGCCTGGTCGTGCTGTCTCTTCGCACCAACAATGCTGACGCTCCTTCAAAGTCGCAGCTGCTGGCCAAAGCCGGAGAGATCGCCGTCTGGCTGCTCGCCTCTTGTTTGGCTTTTCTCTTTTTGGTGTTCTGTGGCCACTTCGCTTTGGTCGGAGTTCGCAGCAACATGTTGCTTTTTCCATCGGCCACGCATTCGTGACGCCAGGTGCTTTATCAGAAAGCTGGGCATCTTCTTCTTGAAGAATTACGTGGTGGACTGCGACACCGATGCTCAGAGGGACTTACTGGCCCGCGCGAAGGCCATCATGAGCGCACCTCTGCAGTACCACAAGGAGTTCCCTCCCAATAGCCTTCCAGAGCATGGTCTGAGTTGGATCTCTGCCTTGCCAAAGCCCATGAGCATGCTCTTCAATTTCTGGCGAAAAACAGTTGCCGGCCAGTTCAACCAGGGCCTCAAAGGAATCCTTGGGTCGCCGCCGCAAGGGGGGGTGTCGCCAGAATCCTTCTTGGCTGTTGAGTCAGTTAAGGGTGAGTGGCATAAGGTTCTACAGGCGTACGATGAGTACAGGAAAGGCAAGGACGCTGCCGAGGCATCGCAGCCGGACGCAGCTGTTGCTGCCAGCGCGAGCACGGATGGCGCATGTGATGATTCCTTGCCAGGCAGCTTGGCGGGGACGGACGCCGCTGACACGGTGGCATCTTTTCAGCGTGACTGCAGTTCGAAGGCGGAGGACTACCTCAGCCAGCACTTCATCTGCATTCATGACGTGGAGAACACCTACACTGCGTACCTGGGCAGGATGCGTGGGCTCTTCTTCCTAGTTTGTCTTGTTTGGCGTAGGGAGAAGGCGTGGATTTTGTCACGCTTTTGTCGTCGCCTGAGGTTGACGACCACCATCCAGGCCGTGGAGGTGACGCGGGCAGCAGGGAGGCTCATGGGCTTCTTTGACATCAAGAACTGCGGCTTACCTCGATGCTACAAGGGCCAGAACGCTTTTCAAAGGTATCCATCCTTTCCCGATGATGCCCTAGGGCTCTTCGTCAAAACGACCAATGGCTTGATGGACCGAAGGGGTCACTCACACATAATCCCAAGCTGCATGTGTTTGAAAACCTTGTCAAGGATTACGTCACATGGTTGATGCCAGGCAAATGCCAGTGACCCTGCCAGGAAGCTGGGCGAGACATTGCTTTCATCATGAGCGGCAAGAACCCAGCTCACGATGGCAAGGTCATTTCCGTGATCACACAAGCCGGCTGGAATTACAAGCTCTTCCGGCTCTCGTACGATTTGAAAATGATGAAAGACGAGGGGTTGGTGTGCAGGATGCGCGGCGTGGCCAACTCCCATCAAGGGGAGAGCCTTTTTCTTTGCTTCAAGGGCAAGATGCCAAAGGGGTTCCCCCGTCATCGCCAGCACGTTGATGCAGGCAGCCCCCTATATTCTGACACCATCAACAAAGTCCCTATTTGCAAGAACTCGGAGCTCATGCGGGTTCCAGCGACTGTCAAGGAAGCTTGGATGAGCACTTTTGCCGTTGACGCTGACGAGGAGAACCCGTTTGGGGATGACTCTGAGGCAGAGGACGAGGACAAGGAGAAGGAAGCGGAGGATGCTAAGGACAGCGGCAAGAGGCGCTGCTACCCAAAGCGTTTGGGGGGCCGGGCTTTGCTTCGCCACACGTCGGCTGAGCTCACAGCATCATGCTGGCCGCATGACAATGCGCCTGCCCTTTTGACACCTGGCCGAAACAGTCAAGTTTGGTCATGCTTTGTCAATCTTTGCTAACTGGGTGTTCGTGTTGTGTCCTGATGTTTCTTTTGCCAGCCACTATAGAGGAAAGAGCTGGCGTACGAGGCATCCTGCGCTTGGTGCGTGCATGCAACGCCAAGTGGTGGCAATGGTGTGCTTGGCCTTCTTGAAAAGGGAGTCGTGGTGATTGCACTTGCAAGAGATGCCAGCCATGCCGAGTGGCTCCGCAAGAACTTGAAGGAGAAGATCATGGACATGTTCATCACGAAAGGCCATCCAATGGAGGACCCACGCCTCACTTCACGAGCTGATGTGCTGACGAAGGCAGATGGCACCAGCAAGAAGGAAGAGAAAGCCGACAACAAGACGCCAAAGAAGACCAAGGGCGACACCGCGCAGCCTGTCATTGACTTCGTCAGCTTTTCAGTGGCATACGTTTTCCTCTTTGTTGGGACCATAGGGTTCGCTTGCGTATTCTGACGCCAGGGATGCCAACGACGATCTGCCGGGCCTTGAGATGCTGCAAAGCACAGAGAAGGAGTCCAAGCCCAAGAAGGAGACCGGGAAGGACAAGGAGAAAGAGAAGCGCAGGACACGGAGAAGCCCGAGCAAGGACAAGGAGAAGCGCAAGACCAAGGAGAGAAAGCGCAAGCAGGAAGATGGCACTGAGGACAAGTCCCCCAAGAGTTTGAAGTCGAAGTGAAGGGCCGGCGCAAGTTTGCTTCAGTCACGACAGGTGCTGTTAGCTTGATGACAGCTTGAGCTTGCGCATTCAGGCCATCATGGCTTGAGTTTTGGCAAGCAGTTTATCTACAGATTGGCGCGAGGTAAGTGGTGTTGTAGGTGTTTGCGTGAGCAGTGGCACGAGTACGCAACACATGTTCAATCATGAGCGGATTGGCAAGACTTGGGGTTTGCTGCTTCCAGTTTCAAAGCTCACGCAGTGGAATGTAAACCCACTTTTGGATTTAAGCGCCAGGGGTCATTGCCTGGTCCGATTTTCAGCTAGATGTTCCAGCTTGGCAAAAAGATAGCTTCGTGCGCCTCTGTGGTAGGTGTGCAGGGAGAGATAGGCACATACAGGACTAGATAGACCGATGAACAGATAGATAGATAGATAAATCAATACGTAGAAAGATAAATAGCGCCATAGACTGGTAGATAAATAGATAGACAGACAGACAGACAAAGAGACAGGCACACAGATAGATAGATGCATAGATCGATAGATGCATAGATAGCTAGATAAATAGAAAGACAGTTCGATCGATGGACTGATAGATCGATGGTCGCAAAAGATCGATGATTAGATAGACTCAGAGCCAGGTGGAAAGCTGGGTAGATAACTAGATGGATAGCTAAACAGCTAAACTGTTTGAAAGCAACAAAGAGAGAGAGTCGTAGGTAGCTAGCCAGCGAGCATTACAACACACACCGGTAGATCGGGAAAACACATTTACATTGCAGATAAGTTGGCAGACAAATGACTTCACACATCAAGAAATGAGTAGTTGGATGTTGGATGGGTAGACAAATGCAGTTGGCCGGATGAGTTTGTGGCCGCGGGCAAGGATAGGCAATCAGCTTGCAATCCAACAGCGTCGGCAGGCGCCTGCACCTGGCGCGTCGGCCGCCCAGCGGCGCGTCGGCCGCCCAGCGGCGCGTCGGCCGCCCAGCGGCGCGTCGGCCGCCCAGCGGCGCGCCGGCCGCCCAGTGGCGCGCCAGCCGCCCAGGAGGCCCACTTAACGCGTCGGCCGCCCCCAGGAGCTGGCAGCCACCCCCACCCAAAAAAACTAGAAGAACAGGCGGCCCAAAAGCTTTGCGTGTTTTCGCTTCCGTTTGGTTTTGGGTTTCTGGGCTCCCCTTGCTTTCATGTACCCCCTTCTGGGGGCTGCTTAAACCACAATTTGGGGGAGCGTACATCAAACTAGAAGAGCGGGTGGCCCGAAAGCAGAACATATAGCGATCGCGGTGTGTGATGTCAAGCGCGGTCTTTGGTTTCATGCATGATCTGGAGTCCATCAAGGGGCCTGCAGAGCAAACTTTCATTTTAGTAGTCTCTCACGTGCGTTTTCTTCTGCAAGTGTGCTTGTGCGAGTTGCTGCACAAGTGCTTTGCGCAAGTTGGTCTGCGCAAGTGCTCGGCCCAAGTGCTCTGTGCAAGTGTTGCTCTGTGCAAGTGCTCGGCCCAAGTGTTCTGCGCAGGTTGCTCTGCGTGTGCAAGTGCTCTGTGCAAGTTGCTCTGTGCAAGTTGCGCTGTGCAAGCGCGCTGCGCAAGTGTGCTTTGCAAGCTCGGCGCAAGTGTCTATGTGCAAGTTCTCTGAGCAAGTTCTCTGCGTGCAGCGCTGACCACAACACAGCAACCTTGCCTTCGACGTGAGTCCAATTGTCGATCCGGACCTGCGAAAGTGTTCTTCGCGTAATACTTTCGTAGTTAAA
This sequence comes from Effrenium voratum, assembly GCA_963377175.1. Lineage (NCBI taxonomy): Eukaryota > Dinophyceae > Suessiales > Symbiodiniaceae > Effrenium > Effrenium voratum. The sequence continues at coordinate 41,513 of CAUJNA010003334.1, forward strand.
AGTTTCGATCTGCCAGCCGAAGCCTTCTGAAAGTGAACTTTGCGCACTGCTTTCGTACTTGAAAGTTGCGATTTTCCAGCCGAAGCCTTCTGAAAGTGTACTTTGCGTACTGCTTTCGTACTTGAGAGTTGCGGTTTTCCAGCCAGAGCTGCAAAAGTGCGCGTACTTTGCGAGTTAGTTTCGCGCTGCTGACTTTCTAGCTTAGAAGCCGCGGAAACCAAGCAGGATTCGAGCCCGGGGCTGCTCGCCTCCAAGAGCAGGCGCGCAAACCACGAGGCAAACTTTCAAGCCCGCGTTCCAACTAGAGCAAGTAGAAAAAGTAGCACTTGTCCCCCAGTGTTGCACATCGACCACGCCAATCCCCGCAGAGGGTCGTGTGCGCGAACCGCAGAAATAGTAAAAAGTCCGCAGGTTTTTGACATCGACCACGCCAATCCCGGCAGAGGGTCGTGATTGAACCGCAGAAATCGTAAAAACTTCTCAGCTTTTGCGCATCGACAACACCAATCCCGGCAGAGGGTCGCGCGTTCAAACCAGAAGTCGTAAAAATTCCAGAAATCGTAAAAGTCCCCAGTTTTTGTCGACCACGCCAATCCTCGCAGAGGGTCGCGCGTTCAAATCAGAAGTCGTAACAAGTTCACAGTTTTGCACGTCGACCACGCCGATCACCGCAGAGGGTTGCGCGGGCAAATCGGAAATCGTAAAAAGTTCCAGTTTTTGAACATCGACCACGCCGATCCCCGCAGAGGGTGTCATTTTCGCAGAGTGGGTTTGGTCCCACCACGCCGCCTTAAGAGACTCATTCTACTTTCGGGTCCACATGTCTTGTGCTTTCTCGTGCAAGTTTGGCCGTGCGATAACGGCGTTTTTACCGGAAGAACCCTTTGCAATGCTTTCGTGAAAAACAGCAAACGTAGCCAAGCGAACATGTTGCTAGTTGTTAAACACAACTGCTCACCCTCACCCTCACCACCAGCAGCACCACCGCCACCACACGCCTCATGCGTTGTTATGCTCACTACAAGTGGAAGCCCGATGGCTGGCAGCGGCGCCTGCCATCGTGGCCGACCGCAGCGCGCCTGCATGCACGCAGGATATTGTATGGACTTGGATGACTGCTTTTTTGTTTGACGTCAAGGCCACACAATTGTTGGAAGCTCAGTTTGAATCTGCAGGCCTCCAGGCGAGGGCTCGAAGTTGAATGACCCCCGCTGTGGAGCAATGTTGAGCTGAGAAGCTCTGTGCCAGGGCTGTCCTTGCCCAGCTGCGTGAACTCGAAGAAGGCGCTTCTGCTGCGCCTGTATACCCAGACGCGTAGAGACGGGGTACTTGTGTGAAAGCTTGCTCAACAGTGCAAAGAGTGCCACTAATTGCAAGCGACAGCAGTGTTCGGAAATCCGCTCCAGGCCTTGAGGTGTGTCTAGACACAAGTTCAACCACTTCATTCATGCGGCGAGCTTTGTGTCAATGACTGTCGTGGGCACATGCTTGCCTCTAGACATCTCTAGACTCAGTAGGCGCATTGAGCACCTGCTTAAGTAACGCAGCCCAACTGCGATGCAGTCACCCTGCCTTGCCAGTGACTGCATCGCGCCCCATGAGGCAGAGCTGCTGGCGTGGCGACCTGGCAAGCGCTCCGGGCAACAGCGGGAGGCGCGCGGAGCTGCGCTTACAAAGGAAACATGTGGATCCCACTCTCACTTGGTCAGTTGGAGGGTTGGAAGCCTATTGGTTTGGGAAATCTCCTGGCACACATAACATTGGTTTCGACATTCGTAGGCTTGTAGTCAATGGAGCACCCTGCAGCTTACTGACGAAGCATCTGCTTCATCGAGACCCTTGCACATTTGCTCAGGGCTGTGTCTTATTCAACCATGCTCGCTTGGAGTTGTCTCCCGGCACAGCATCATAAGCCTTTGGCAGTCTAAGAGCCAAGCCAACTTTTCATGGATCAACTTTTCATGGATCCCCTTGCGGGCATGCCAGAGGCCGGTAATGGCAATACACATGAGATGTGTGGTGCGGCCTGCAATGCAGTCACCCGCAAGCCGGGGTGACTGCATCCCTCCCCCTAAGGCGAAGCTGCGGGCTCTATCCATTCACATTTTGTTTTTTTTTCGGTTTGAATTTAGAAAGCCAAAAGGACAACCGAAGCCATCCTCTGAAAAAGGCAGACCCTTTGGGCGCAAGTCTTTCTTCATGGTGCAGTGCCTCTTTGCAAGTCCCTCAGCTTGTTGATTACGCACCCAAAGTTTCGTGACTTCGAGTTGCTGCCATGGCACCTGCAACGTCGTCAGCTGATGTGGCAGCGCAGCTGTGGCGCACAGAGAAAGGGCAGGGGCGGACGGGCAGAACACTGAGTTCAGTAGCTCGTGCTGCGCGTGGTGTGACTTGGCTGCTTTGCTGTGTTGCGAGACCAGTCTACGGCACATACCATCCAATGCGAGTTAGCAACAAAGGCAACTCATTAGTTCCTTGCAGGGCGGCCAGTTGCTTGATGGATTTTGCTGCCATGGTGGCCCGTGCTTACAAAGAAGTTTGCAGCTTTTTTTGTAAGCCTGTCGCCCCTTGCTGCCTTGCTTTTTTTGCATGGCGCACGCAAGGCAGCGTCTGCAGTTGTGGACTCCAACGACGAGGCGCTCCCACTGCTGCTGGCATTTCTCTTCCGAGAGTTTCCGCGCAACATGGTGGCAGCGTTGGTTTTGGCGGCATACATCTGTTACCGTGCTGGCTGCCAGCTTCGCAAGCCGAGCGATGCCCTGTGGTTGCGCTTCACAAGGCTTTTCTTTTTTTTGTTTCTCCAAGCGCGCGGCTCCTTTTTGCTTGAGTCGCTCGCATCTTGAGGACAGCGCCAGCCTTGTTCTTCGCGTGGCTTTTACTCAGAACCCATTCATGCACTTCAAGGGGGGCGGCTACAGCCTGATGAGTGCGTTTAAGGGCACATTCTGCCACGCGCTGCTGAAGCGCAAAGGCTGGCAATGCTGAAAGCGGGCGTGGCCATGTTTTGAGAATCTTTTGGCCCACTCTCTTGAGCAAGTCTTATGCCACTCCCTGAGCGACCTAAAAGAAAGGAAAACATTCTTCGGGCGCCCCTTCCTTTTAACCACCTTTTTTGGGGCAAAAGAAGCTTTGGAAAGGACTCCAATTCCTATAGTGGTCCCCGGCCTGGGCCCTTCACCATTCTGACTCATGTGCATGCCGGGACCAGGTGAGGATGGCATGACAACCTTGCTGTCCTCATTGCAGCGCACTGCTGCATTCAAAGGGCTGGACTGCATGGAGCAGCTTGGGTGCTTGCTTCTGTGTTGCTACCTGCGCAGCACACAGCACTTGGGCAAGCATTTAGTATAGCAAGGGTTGCTTACCGAGTTTGCGGGCGGTGTGGGCCTCACATTGCCAAGTGCCGTGCTCTCCATCCAAGGTTTACTCGGTTCATGGTGAACTACGCCCGCACGGCTGCGATGTTCACTCTGCATGGCTGTGTGGTGATGTTTTTCCGGCGTACAAAAGGCTGGGTCAGTCAACTGGCCACGTTACGGGAGTGTACGCGGTCATTGTTGGATGTTTTCCCCTGGTGTTGGTTTGGTGTTACGCAGCCTTGTTTTGCCGCACTCATTTGTGCCACTAAAGAAGCGCCCACGCTGCTGACAGGTGTGAGCTCACAGCGGAAGTCCTTTCTTCCCACGCGGCGGGTGGGCAAGGCTCGCCTGCGACCTTTTGTCGCAAGTGGCTCAAATTCCTAACTTGTTGAAAACCCAATCCCCAATGAGTAGCGGATTGCGGATTATGCGGTTTACGGATTAGATCATGCGGCTTTCGGATTGCAGGTTATGGGTTGCGTGGATTGCCGATGCTCCAGCAGGATGTTTTGACCCACAATTTGATTGAAGCGCGGATTGCGGATAAAGCAGCCAGAACAAGGATTAAGCAGATTACGGGTTGTGATTAGGCCCCCGAGATTGCGAAAAGGCTAGAATTCCACTGGCAAGGGCTTTGCAAAGCTTGTTGTGGGAGGGGGACAGTGGTTTGTTTTCCAACAGACGTGATTGTTCTAGCCTGGAGTGCCCACATGTTCTGGTCGTTGTGCTTGGACGTGGTTGACTGACCTTACATTTCTGGCTGTGGTGCCTGAGCACTGGGGATGGGCTTTAACTCTCCAACGAACCCCCCCCCAACGCACATGCACACACAGACCCACACAAACACACACACACACACACCAAGGCCCCTTTTCGCTTAAGTTTTATACTCAAGTGCCGGCTTCGTTTGGAGACGGCGTAAACAGCACTGAAGGTCAATCTGCTGACAAACACAAACAACACAAACACACAAACAAACGAACAAACAAAACAAACAAACAAAGAAATAAAGAAAGGACGAAAGCAAGAAAGACAGAAAGAAAGAAAAGAAACACACACACACACACACACAGAGGCACGCACATGCACACGCACACGCGCACCCACACGCACGCAGGAACACGCACGCACAAACACGCACGCACAAACATAGAGAGAGAGAGAGACACACACACACACACACACACACACACACACACACACACACACACACACACACACACACACACACACACACACACACACACACACACACACACACACACACACACACACACACACACACACACACACACACACACACACACACACACACACACACACACACACACACACGCATACATACGCATTTACGCATACGCCATTACGCATTACGCATACGCATTACGCATACGCTACGCATACGCATACGCATACGATACGGCATAGCATACGCATACGCATACGCATACGCATACGCATACGCATACGCATACGCATACGCACGCATACGCATACGCATACGCATACGCATACGCATTACGCTATACGCATTACGCATTACGCGCATACGCTCGCCGCATACCGCGCCGCCCGCCCGCCCGCCCGCCCGCCCGCCCCCGCCCCGCCGCCCGCCCGCCGCCCGCCCGCCGCCCGCCCGCCCGCCGCCCGCCCGCCCGCCCGCCCGCCCGCCCGCCCGCCCGCCCGCCCCCGCCCGCCCGCCCGCCCGCCGCACCGCCCGCCCGCCGCCCGCCGCGCCCCCCGCCCGCCCGCCCGCCCGCCCGCCCGCCGCGCCCGCCCGCCCGCCCGCAGCCCGCCCGCCCGCCCGCCCGGCCCGCCCGGCCCGCCCGCCCGGCCCGCCCCGCCCGCCCCGCCGCCCGCCCGCCCGCCCGCCCGCGCACGCACGCACGCACGCACGCACGCACGCACGCACGCACGCACGCACGCACGCACGCACGCACGCACGCACGCACGCACGCACGCACGCACGCACGCACGCACGCACGCACGCACGCACGCACGCACGCACGCACGCACGCACGCACGCACGCACGCACGCACGCACGCACGCACGCACGCACGCACGCACGCACGCACGCACGCACGCACGCACGCACGCACGCACGCACGCACGCAAACACGCACGCACGCGCACGCGCACGCGCACGCGCACGCGCACGCGCGCGCGCGCACGCGCACCTGCACGCACACGCGCACGCGCACTGACACATGCACACACGAACGCAGGCGTAGCAAGCACGCATGCACGCATGGCAGGAGCACACGCACACACGCCGACGCCCGCGCACACGCACGCACCCACGCAGGGAGGCAGTCTCGCATGCCCGAATGCACGCACGCGCTGCACGCACGTGCGCGCACGCAAGCAGGAACGCACGCACGCACGCGCACGCACGCACGCACACACTTTTCAGACGCGTACGGAGCAGCTGAACGTTGAGGGAGCCGTCAAAGCACGACACAAGTCTCAAGCCGCAAAACAATACACGTGAAGTCAAGCTGAAATGCGAACAATGAATGAAATTGCTCAGCTCACAGCAGCAAGTAGTTGATCAGACCACTCATCCACCGACATGCCAAAGCTTCGTTGGACTGGATAGGCAAATCAGCTCCAGTCCCCCTGCAACATTGAGGTGTGACCTCATCCTCCGTGGTCTAGGAGGGTTCACGCACACACACACACACCCACACACACACACACACACACGCCACAAGCATGCACGCACGCGCACGCAGGCACGCACGCCTGCACGCTTGCAAGCGCGCTCACTTTTACACACCCACACACCCACCCACGCACGCACGCGCGCACGCACGCACACACGCACGCACACGCACACGCGCACGCGCACGCGCGCGCGCGCGCACGCACGCGCACGCGCACGCACGCACGCACGCACGCACGCACGCACGCACGCACGCGCTTACTTGCACGCACGCACGTACACCCACACACACGCACACACCACACCACACCCTTGTATTAAGGCTGCCTCGATGTCGTAGGGTGTCCGTTTTGCCACGGAAGGGGAAGAAAAGAGAAACATTGCATCCTCCGCCTTTCTATTCATCCCATAACATATCCATTTTGAATTGGCAAGCCAGCTATGCTCTCATATTTGCCCCTTGCTTGAATGTGCAAGTTGCCTTTTCCATGCGCTAGACATGCAGTAGCGATGAGCTCTGTTCGGGGTGCGCTTGGGCAGAGCCGTCCTTTTCATGTAGGGCGAGCTTCGGTGTCGGGCCAAACCAAATCAACGTGGGGCACTTGCATTTTGTGTGGAGTGACGTCAGCTATAACTTGGATTTTTGGACCTATTTTTCCAAGCTAAGTCCGTGGTAAGACGATTGGCGCTAAGGATTTGCATTGCTCAGGCCGAGCAACTGATATTCAAGGGGTCAGACATTGAAAGCCCAGCTCCGAGTCAGGAAACTTGCTACGCAGGTAGGTGTGTTACACATTTCTACCCTTCCACAACCAGCATGCCAGCCCTATCTTGGAACATTGTTCCCCTTACATCTTTCCTTTCCACAGGGAGGGACGTCATTGTTCTTTACCCCGCCCTTCACCCTGCATTCGGTTCCTCGTTTGAGAGTTGCACGCAGTGGCAGGCGAAGCAGACTATTATCAAACCCAACAGAGACATTGCCGCCCTGCGCTTGGCAGACATCCTGCACTTTGCGGCACAATTCCTGGACGGGAGTCTACAAACAATGTTCACATCAAAACACAAGATTACATGGAAGATTAGTGCGGATGAGCTGGGTTTGGTTCAGAGCTCGGCAGACCGCCTGCTGGCGCCGCATTTTCGGCAGATGCTCGCTGCCCTTGGCCGTCTTCAGGAGGGCTTTGAGCAGCCTGCGAAGTGGCGCCTTGGCAACCTTGAACTAAGGAATTTGTTTAAGAACTTCCGCAGTACCGAAACTAAATGAGCAAGCTCTTTGTGCTAGAACGCACGCATGTGCGCGTGATCTTTAAGAATAGATGCAACGCGAGTGAAAAAGCTAGAAAAGCTGTAAAACGCCGCGAGAACTGGGGAATAGAAGCGATCCGAAAACGTGGCCCTCTGCATGACTGCGGCTCTTCCGCGTGTGCGCAAACCACCTCGGTCATGATGTCTGTACGGAGGCGGGCTCAGAACGGTCTCGTTGCGCGTTCGGGAACGGGACTATTGGCACGGCCATGCGCCTTGCTTCGCAATCATCGAATGGCGAAGCTTCTGCGGTCTTTCGGGCGGTCAGCTGTTTCAGCTTGCTAGGCAACTAGCTAGCTAACAACTAGGTGGCTAGCCAATCAGTTGACTAGCGAACTAGCTAACTAGCCAGCCGACTAGCTCATTGGCTGGCGAGCTAACTGGCTTACTAGCTAAAGTAGTGAGCGAACCAGCGAACTCGCTGGCTAGCTTGCTAACAGGCTAATGAGCTAACTATTGAGTACCTACCTAGCTTTCTAATCAGCTAACTCGCTAACTAGCTAGCTCACTAGCTACTAGCTAACCAGCAAACTAGCTACCTAGCAATCTAGCCAGCCAACTAGCTAGCTAACTAGCTCACTAGCACGCGAGCTTGCTGGCTAGCTAACTAGCGACTAGCTAAGTAGCTTACTAGCCAGTCAGGTAGAAGAGAAAGTCAGCGATAGCTAGCTAGCTAGCCAGCCAGATTGATTGATAGATAGATAGATAGATAGATAGATAGATCAGCAGATAGACGAATTGAGAGACGCATTGAAAGATAGCAAGATAAATGGATAGAAAGAAAGCAAAACGCGATAGGATAAGTAGAAATACGAATGCGTAGAAAGATAAACAGACATAGAGAAGCCGCGCAACGCAGACAGCCGCGCCGAGTGAGAAGAAACGAAAAGGCACGCTGCAGAGCCTCAGCGGTAAGCACAGAGAGAAAGAGAGAGTGAGAGAGAACGCGAGAGATAGAGAGGGAGAGGGGAAAGAGAGAGAGAGATAAGGCGGGAAATGAAGAAGCTTCAAACTATAGTTTTCCTTTTTTGAAGCTTCCGTCCCTCGGCTCTGCCTGACTTTGCTGGCACGCTGCGTTTGAGCTGGAACATAACGCGGGCTGTTTCTTATTCGACGTGAGCTGTTACTGCTTGCCACTGATCGAAACATTCCCCAAGTGGGGCCACTGTTGAGCGGACGGCTTTTTCTTACACGGGGTCACAGTCACTTGCGAGAAGGAAGGATTATTTTTGGCAATGTGGAGGCACCGCAAGCCTTGTTTGGTGACCATGGGCCTGCTATAGCATTTTTTGGCGACAACCGTGCTGCAGCCGAGGAACGGAACGTTCTCACGCAGATTTGGCCGGCTTGCTCGGGTGCCTCCAGAGACGCTGAGGGTGCAGGTGGTAGATTTGCTCCAGGATTTCCGCAGTGAGCGCTTGCAAGCTGTCAAGAGGAAGCTTGGCAGCCCTCAAGGTGGCGACCTAGTCGCTACGACGGCGTGCAAAGCGTGGCAATCATTGTGTAATTTTGGCCATCACAGACGGCACAACTGGCGACAGAGCACGATGCCTGAAGTGCACACGTGGGTGCACGACCTGTTGCAGTGACCGTGGTGAAAAAAGTCAGCATGGCTGACCATTTGCGTGTGGCTGCCCTGCCAGGAGTAGGACTGGACGGGGCAGATTGACCCGTGTCTTACGAATTCAAAACCAGTTTTGAATTCGTAGGGCAGGGGTGCTAACTGGCTAGCAAGGGCTGCGCGTGACACCTGGGAACCCTCCTTTCATTCCGAGACCCTCCCGTACGAATTCAAAACTGGTTTTGAATTCGTAAGACACGGGTGATTCTGGCCCCTACACTCCGATTTCAACACATCCTTCTGGCTGCACGCTCGAAGATTTGCTTTCCTGCTCCAGTTTCCTGAGCGAGCGTCAAGAGGTCGAAACTAAACACAGGTATCCAAGCATGTATTTCTGGGGCCTTCGTTGTGCTTGTGCTCCATGTTGATTGCCAGGGTTCTTATCTTCAAGCAGCTCATGGGGAACGTTATGTCACGCCCTGTGCCACTGAGCATTGCTTTGCGGGCATGTGGAGGGATTGGTCACATGGCCGCTTTGCCATGTCTTTCCTTTGAGCCTGTGTCAAAACTATTGGTGGTCCGTGGTCCTTTTAGCAGGGTCATCGGGGGCTCGTTAGATTTCCCACGTGGATCCTAAACTTCCTTGGGGGGGACAAGTGGTTGTGACCTATGTGGCTGAAAAAACGATGCAGTCACCACAGCCATCGGGTGACTGCTTCCACGGGGGCGACGTTTTCCAGCTCGGACACATGCATTTCAAGCTTCGCTTGCCGCGACACCAGGGAGTTTTCAAAGGACTTCAAGGTGAATTCCAGAAGATTTTCGATGGGGCTTGCATGATGCTGCCAAGTGGTTCCAAATTCTTTCACATTCGTCCAATTCAAGCGAGCAGCGTTCTAAAACAGCGGTCTGGCGCTAACTGACGGGGCTCACCTCTTGCGGAGAAGAGGCCAGTTTCATGGATCGTATTGACCATTGATGGGCGAAGTATCGCTCTACTAACTGCAAACCAACGTCATACAAACGAAACTTGCGTGCACGCACGCACGAGCAGCCAACAACGAGCGAGAACTCGGAGCAGAGCATCTGGGAGAAGCGGCGCACGCATATATATATATATATAAGTACATATATTTGGTCTGTGCATTTTTGAGGTGCCTGCCAATATGTAAAGGTGGGATGTTCGAGTTTCCTCCAAGCGAACCCCTCCACAAAACCACATGCCACGCTCCCTTTCAGTGGACCATGCGTCAATGGGGTATGGGTATGTCTTCCCACAAAGATTTTTTATTTGCCTTGAACCTCTTGGAGCTGCAGGGCAGGTTGTGTTTCCACCCTTTTTCCCAGTTTGCCCTTTCAGTTTTCCCAGCATCTTTTTGGGAGGACATGGAGGGCCACGACATGATCCCAGGGCCTCGGCGCAATGGAGGGGACTTGGGGGAGGCGACTTGGGCTCCAGGGGCCATAGGGTAAACCTTAGCCACGCCCCCATTGAAGGGAACAACATCTGTTTTCACCACCAAAGATACCCAAGGGCCAAAAGGTGTGATGCATGGCAAACACCACAAGCAATCCCAGAACCAAAGTTGTCAGGCGATGTGGGTTTTGTCCATCAACAGAATGTTTATTTGCTTGCGCAAGGGGTGACCATGTATGGGCTTGTCATTTTTTGATGACTGCTCCGCTTTTTGCCGAGCTGTTCTGGTAAGGTAGGGGCTGGGGAAGTTACAGGGCCGGGCCGCTCTCTGCCAGAAATCGGGCACAGGCAGCCCCGCCCGGATGCGGGGACCTAGTGAAATTGGCACCTTCCCGCCCTGCGTGTTTTCGCTTCCGTTTGGCTTTGGGTTTCTGGGCTCCCCTTGCTTTCATGTACCCCCTTCTGGGGGCTGCTTAAGCCACACATTTGGGGGAGCGTGCGTCAAACTAGAAGAGCGGGTGGCCCGAAAGCAGAACATATAGCGAGCGCGGCGTATGAAGTCAAACGCTGTCTTTGGTTTCATGCGTGATCTGGAGTCCATCAAGGGACCTGCAGAGCAAACTTTCATTTTAGTAGTCTCTCACGCGCGTTTTCTTCTGCAAGTGTGCTTGTGCGAGTTGCTCTGCGCAACTGCTTTGCGCAAGCTGGTCTGCACAAGTGCTCGGCCCAAGTGCTCTGTGCAAGTTGCTCTGCGCAAGTTGCTCTGCGCAAGTGCTCTGCGATAGTTGCTCTGCGCAAGTGTTGCTCTGCGCAAGTGCTCGGCCCAAGTGTTCTGCGCAAGTTGCTCTGCGTGTGCAAGTGCTCTATGCAAGTTGCTCTGTGCAAGTTGCGCTGCGCAAGTGTGCTGTGCAAGCTCGGAGCAAATTTCTATGAGCAAGTTCTCTGAGCAAGGTCTCTGCGTGCAGCTCTGACCACAACACAGCAACCTTTCGACATGAGTCCAGTTGTCGATCCGGACCCGCGAAACTTTTCTTCGCGTAACGCTTTCGTAGTCAAAATAATTCGATGCGCCAACCGAAGCCTTCTGAAAGCGTTCTTCGCGTAATACTTTCGTAGTTAAAAGTTGCGATCTGCCAGCCGAGCCTTCTGAAAGTGTACCTCGCGTACGGCTTTCGTACTTGAAAGTTGCGGTTTTGCAGCCGGAGCTGCAAAAGTGCACTTACTTTGCGAGTTACTTTCGCGCTGCTGACTTTCTAACTTAGAAGCCACGGAAACCAAGCAGGATTCGAACCCGGGGCTGCTCGCTTCCAAGAGCAGGCGCGCAAACCACGAGGCAAACTTTCAAGCCCGCGTTCCAACTAGAACAAGTGGAAGAAGTAGCATTCTTCTAGCATTTCGTGCGATCGACCACGCCAATCCCCGCAGAGTGTCGTGTGCGAACCGCAGAAAATCGTAAAAGGTCCACAGTTTTTGCGCATCGACCACGCCGATCCCCGCAGAGGGCCGCGCGGGCAAATCAAACATCGTAAAAGGCCCGCAGTTTTTTCGCATCGACCACGCCGATCCCCGCAGAGGGCCGCGCGGGCAAATCAAACATCGTAAAAAGTCCGCAGCTTTTGCGCATCGACCACGCCGATCCCCGCGGAGGGTGTCATTTTCGCAGAGTGGGTTCGGTCCCACCGCGCCGCCTTAAGAGACTAATTTACTTTCGGGTCCACATGTCATGTGTGAGCTTTCTCGTGCAAGTTGGCTCGTGCAAGTTTGGCTGTGCGATAATGGCGTTTTTACCGGAAGAACCCTTCGCAACGCTCTCGGGAAAAAGGCGGGCCCAAATCAAAATCATGGCCGCCCACTGTTATTTTTTGTAAGGTTGATCTTAGTTTTTCGTGACAGCATTGCCAATGGATAGATGTCTCTACATTCCACTGGGTTTGTTTTGTAGGGTTGATCTTAGTTTTTCGCAACAGCATTGCCAATGGATAGATGTCTCTACATTCCACTGGGTTTGTTTTGTAAGGTTGATCTTAGTTTTTCGTGGCAGCGTTGCCAATGGCTAGATGTCTCTACATTCCACTGGGTTTGTTTTGTAAGGTTGTTCTTAGTTTTTCGTGACAGCATTGCCACTGGATAGATGTCTCTACATTCCACTGGGTTTGTTTTGTAGGGTTGTTCTTAGTTTTTCGTGACAGCATTGCCAATGGATAGATGTCTCCACATTCCACTGGGTTTGTTTTTGTAAGGTTGATCTTAGTTTTTCGTGACAGCATTGCCAATGGATAGATGTCTCTACATTCCACTGGGTTTGTTTTGTAAGGTTGATCTTAGTTTTTCGTGACAGCATTGCCAATGGACAGATGTCTCTACATTTCACTGGGTTTGTTTTGTAAGGTTGATCCTAGTTTTTCATAACAGCATTGCCAATGGATAGATGTCTCTACATTCCAGCAAATACTTTCAACAGCTCATTCTGCCAGACTCGCCGAAGCCGCAGACTTGGGATATGCCACATCCTCTCCTCTCATTAGTTACTGCTACTGCCAAGTAGTAGAGGAGTCCCTGAGGAACGAGGGGGCGCCCAGCAAATCAGGAAAGTACAGAGGAGCTATGGTTGTTATGAGTTTCAGGTTCCCCAGCTCAAACACGAACTCACCACAAGCCAAGTCTCAATCTAGTCACTCAAAAACAAAGCTTGGCGGGGAGGTGCCGCGGCGGCCGACGCTCTGGGGGTGGACCGACGCGCTGGCGCGCCAGCCGCGCTGGGGGCGCGCCGCCGGGGGGGCGGGGCGGGCCGACGCCGGGGGGCGGCCGACGTGCTGCGGGGGGGCGGCCGCCGCGCTGGGGCGCGCGGGGGGGCGGCCGCCGCGCTGGGGGCGGCCGCCGCGTGGGGGGCGGCCGACGCTCTGGGCGTGGCTGACGCGCCGGGGGCGAGGAGTTTGGCATGCACCATCGGATGTGGCTGTTTGAAGGAGTGATTGGAGCTTCATGTTTTGAAATTTCATGGTTTCAGTCGGCGTTTCACACAGTCTGCCAGATACATGGAAGTGTTTCATCTTCGTGGCTTGCAAAGCTAGGTTGGCCTGCGGTGTTTTGCTTTAGGTGCTGCGCGTTCATAGGCAGAAGGTTTCGGGAGGTGTGGAAGCGTAGACGCAGTCAGATGAATTAAATGCAGCCGTCTGGTGCTTTTGTTTTTGCAATGAGCGGCTCCATCTGTTTTGTTCAGCTTCGTATGGGCACTGCCAACAGTAGGCTAGCCCAAGAAAGCGACAGGAGAGCTTAACATGGCGTTGATTTGCACATTGTTGACGGCTGCCCTGTAGGGATTGGAGGGGAGAGCATGCGGTATTAACAATGCCTACAGAACAGCAAAGGCGAATCTCATCAGCCTGTGGTGTGTTCATGGACAGACAAGAGACACACAGTCGCATCAGCGCAGGAGACATTCTTTTTTGCAGGTAGTCTTGAGCACTTGCCTCACAACCTGTGCACGCTACAATCCCGCAAATCCAGCTTCTTTGCGCTGAGGCCACAGCCTGCAGCCAAAAACGATGATGCCCAGGCTGCGTAATGTGAATTCGGTTTCGGGCTGCTTGCGGGGAACCATTGCAGATGATACATTGCATGGTAAACTTGAAAGGTGCGGCATGCATGTCAGCGCCTTTGCTGCGGGGCTTGTGCCTGTAGATTCCAGTTGCCCTGAGTTGGGTGCGTAGGCAGCCATGTCCGAATCTGACCAGACGCAGAGTGGCACGGCCAGCGACTCCGAGCAGTCTGGCGAGGATGAGGAAAATATATCTGGCTCTTGTGACGAAGACATTAAGGAGAGCAGCTCGGCTTCCGCCATGTCTCCAACATCTGGCCACCATGCAGGCGGGCAGGGCAGCGAGGCGGAGAGCTCTCACAGCTCCAAGTCGGCAGTGGCTTCAAGTTCAGGAACGGGCGCTGCAGTTGCGTCAGTGTCTGATGCCCACCCGCAGTGCAGTCCAAGCGCAGGCTCGCAGTCCGATGCGTCTGCAGAGCAAGAAGATGTTGCGGGCAGCAGCTCTTCCACTGGTGAAAGTGATGAGGAAGACAGCAGCAGCTCTACTACCGTGAATTCTTCGGAGTCTTCATCTCGGGCCTCTCCGTCCGCCCTGGTTCGGCCTGCTAGTGAGATCATAGAGACGACAGCTGAGCATTGTCAAAGACATGAATACCCTACATACATTCGCTCCTGCGCTCGCTGCCGCTTTGTGCGCCACCGGGCCAGGTGGGAGAGCTTGGCCTATGTTGAGCACCCGCTGACGGGCGAGAGGCTGACCTTTCTGATGGAAGCCCCAAGCAAGGAACCTTGGGGAGTCGGGTGTGCCATTTGTCGGCAGGCAGGGCTCAACAACGCATATGCTCTTTGTAGAGGATCGGCCCGGCTGGGCAACATATTGCGACATGGCAACGTGGCAGAGATGCAAAAGAAAGGCCAAATGGCTCTGACCGCTGACCACTCTCAGGCAGTAGCGATTTGGGCAGCGAAGGCCGGCAATCAGGCGAACCCAGACCCAGCTTCCACCCCAAGTCCAGACCATCAGGTCAACATGGCGCTGTCTTTTGCCCATGTTGTTTTCAACCGCGTGCTCATTGACACAGGCGGAAGCTTCTCGAGCTTCTCCCTGTGGGCAAAGGCCGCTCGACTCAGCGGCGCTGACTTGCCAGCTGGCGCCGACAGTCGACGAGTGTCAGGACAGCTGGCCGAAGTCATGGGGGAGCATGAGCGGCGTCTTACGACCAAGCTGCTTTCCGCTTCGCACTCCGCATGCTTGAAGCAGGATGCCAGAGGACAGCACGTGATGAACACTCTTCACATGGTTTTGTGGCGCTTGCCACCGGGGATTTCACGCGGCAACAGCTTGCCTAGTGGCATGAAGAGTCTGTATGGCGACCGTGGGCCGTGGCTGGTTTCCAGAATCGCCGCCCTCCTCACGCTGACCTCTGACCATTCGGCTGAAGCCAAGGCGCGAGCTGGCGAGCGTGCAGTGGCTCTCAACTGCCAAGACGATGGCCATTTCGACCACGCCAAGAGTGTTTTGCGTTTTTATGTGTCTGACAATGCTGCGGATGCTGTCCAGGCTGGGCAGCACTTGCAAAGATCCTTTCCCCACCTGAGATTGCAGTCGCAAGGTGCTATGCACACGGCAGCCCTGAGCCTGAAGACCATCATGACTTCGGATCCAGAAATCGAGCTGGTTGACAACCTGCTTGTGTCTGGAAAAGTGCCTTGCTGCAGTTTCTGCTCAACTGATGCTTTGTATGCTTTGCCTTTACCAGGCAGCCCTCACAAACTTAGTTTGCGTAGTTGCTTGAACGCGTAATAGCAGCAAGCCAGGACTCATTGGCGCGCTTCCTGACACAGTCAGAACGTTTTCGGGCAAAGTTTGGGGAAGTGCAGCAAGCTTCGGCGGTGAGCGTGCTGACTCACTTGGGATGGCGGCCAGCCCGCATTGATTCAAAAAAAAAGCCACTGGGCCGCTTTTGCAGTAGAATTGCCCAGTGCTTCGAGGCGCTCGCCCTTGAAGCAGACAGTACAGAAGACAAAAAGAGAAGAGACAATGCAACAGTGCTGTTGCAAGCCTTTTCGGGGTCCCGCACTACCAGATTAGTTCTTGCAGGGATGCTTGCAGACCTGGCGCATGAGCACGCTATCTGGATGCGAGCCTTTGACATGGACTCCCCAGAGCCAACGTCGGTCAAGATGGCGACTCAAACCTTCATCCAGCGCATTCGCCTTCTTTTCCGCGAGGGTGTCATCCTTACGACAGCTGCTCGCGACACCTTCACTGGCGCGGTGTTGGACTTCCTGAGCAAGGCAGGGCACTGGGCGCGTAACTGTGCATGGAGTTCAAGAGCCATCAGCGCAGAGCATCTTAATTGGCGTGCTGCGAATTTGGTTTCTTGCTGCCCTGCCCACAGGAAGAGATCTTGCACTTTCGCAAGTACGCTGCGGTTTTTTCTCTGGGGGACCTTTCGCCCAAAGACGACCTGCAGCTTGCTAGCTTTGGTATGTCTTTCTGCGGCTTATTTTGTTGCGTGCTTGTTAAGATGTCGAAAGAGACAGAAGACAGGAAGATCCGCACAACACAACGCAGCTCAGGCACGAGCCTTTAGAGAGGATGAGGCTTCTGGTGAAGAATCTGGAGGACATGGTCTCTGCACGAATGCCAGACAATTCCCTGGGCATGACATTTGCAGCATTCCGATTGCCTTCGCCGCTGGGAAACAGTGGGCAATTCCGACAGATGTCTGCGGCCGCGCTGAGTGACATGAAGCACAAGACCACAAGCAACCTGCAAGTTCTTTTTGAGCGTGCAGGCTTGGACAAGGACAAGTGCCTGGAGCAGCTTCTTCGAATCCTGCCCTGTGCAGAAGCTCATCACCAGCGACAAGGAAGCGGGGTTCGCGAAGCATGGGCCCGCGCCAGCGTTGATTTTGCTGAGCTGGTGCACGCCCGAGATGCGGTCACAGTGCTCCTGAATTTTGAGCCAGGCGAAGGTGATGTGGAAAGGAAGCTCAAGGACGTGGCCTGGCAAACCACAAGTGATCGAGCCCACATGCTGGGCTGCACTGCCGAAGCTCTGGTCCTTGCCATGCAAGCTCCACTTCCAACGGACTTCTGCACAAGCAGCCGTGATGTTGGCGGCGAGAAGATCGTCCCCACCACTGACTACCTGCCGTCCATTTTGAGGGCGTATGTGAACAAGTTTGGTGCCAAGCGCATCCGTAGAGCCAAGAAGTTCGTAGAGGTAAAAACCCGCCGAGACGCTGGAGTCAAGCGACCGCTTGCAGAAGGGGATGGGTCTGCAGGTGGCACGGAGGCAGGCTTCTTGCGCAAGAGGGCCGCATGCCTTGATGCGATCTGTGCAGCTTCCGCAGAGCAACAAAAACAGTGGCTGAAAGACTCCAACGTTCCATCACCAAGCCAGGCCGCGCAGGACCAGCTGGCCACCGAGAAATTTCAGCAAGTCCGACGGAAGATTGACAAAGTTGCGGAGAGGCAGCAAAAACGGCAGGCTGCGCAAGGTGTCCCCAAAATGAAGCCCAAGAAGAACACCTCTGTGTGGGCTCCAAAGAAGGGAGATTCTTTGCCACCAGGGCTGTGCCTCCTGGCAGTGGAGGACGAGGCAGCTTTGGAGAGGCAAGTGAGGCACCTTGGCTTCAAGCCCATTGCCTTGCAAGCCAACGGTATTGGGAGGGAAGACTTCTTGCAATCAGCTGTTCGCAGGAAGCACACAGGGCATGTAGTTGCTGTGGACAGCTTGCGCCAGCCAGCGCGTTTCCTTGGTGCCAGCGCAATTGCTTGCCGGCTGGCTGGCGCCTTCCTTGCAAGCAGCAGCTCTATCCTCCAGCACAAAGGCCAAGGCATCCAGTTCACGAGCAACCTGAACAAGCCACGACTGGTGTATATAGACGGAGAGGAGCATACTCAAGTAAGTCGTGTTCTAGAGGTGGCATCGCGGTTGCCAGGCTCCAAGTTGGAGCTGGCTGCTTCGCAGCGCGCCCTCATGCGCAAGTATGTAGATTATGTGGCAAAATTTGGCGAGAAGGCAAAGCCTTGGCTCAAAATGAGAGCCCCTTGGCCGTGTGCGAAGAATTCTGAGCAGGCGCAGCTGTTGCACAGGAAGTGCCCGCACCTGTTTTGTGATTGGTCCGACTTTGTCACCTTCCTAGAAGGTGGCATTGATCGCACTGCCGTGTGTCCAGGGCTCAAGTAAAGCCCCATCAGGAGTAAGTATTTTTGTCAGTTGAGAAACCATGTGCTCGGCAGCAAAAAGCTCACAGCAAGTATTTTGTTGCGCTGCACTTGCAGACCTCTCTCTCTCTCTCTTTTTGCAGCCCTCGCTTGATTCTGGCACTTGGTCAGGCTCCTGACGATGGCCATATCCTCTGCAAGTCCGCAGGCCTGGCGGCTATTTGCCGAGGCGGGATTCCTGATGTGGCTGCTTGTCGGGCCCCAGTCATGGCACCTGACTTTTGCCCGCTGCAAGAAAGCGAAAGCTGGTCATCCCACCCTACCCATCATTTTCACACACGCCACGTGACCAGGTGCTTGCATGGGCTGTGTTTACCGGCTTGCGCACTTTGGCACGCATGTGAGGAAAAACACCAAGGAGTCACAACTCTGGGCAAAATAAGCTTCTTTCTGGGCTTGCTGACCCCCCTTTGCGCGGCCTTGTGTGGCGGCTTGCCAGCGCTAGTTAACATTGCCTCCTTTCTCCGCGCGCCATGTCTTGCAGTTCGGCGGAGGAGGCGCCAATGGAAGCACCGGTGCAGCAAGTGGCAGGGCTGAGTGAGAACCCCAAGAAGAAGAAGAAAGCCTACTGCACCCGTGGCCCATGTTCAAACCCGGAGTGTCCACGCTGCTGATTTGCAGTCAGTCTAGTGGATGGGATGGGACATCCGGATTGACTAGCCAGGGCAGTTTCTGTTAGCCAGTTTGCAAGTGTTCCATCCATGCTGTCGCAAGCTCGATCCGCCAAGCGCATATTGCCTGCCATCTTTCAACCAACAGCAGAGAAGACCTAGCGTGTGAGCTGGGACCGTGTTCGCATTTTTCCCACGATGCGCCGGGAGTGGTCCTGAAACAAGAAATTGTGTCATGCCTGTGGTGCCAAAACGGAACGTCCTTCCAAGTGCTGCCACCATCCCTACCCCTGTTGCGCCTGTCTAAATTAGTCTAAATTTACAGCTGCGAAGGCCTCTTGCCCATTTGTATTTTCTTTCATTGTTTACACCCGACCAGGAAATGGTTTTGATGGATGGCAGCCACGTAATGCAATGTAATGACACGGCGAAGCCTGTGCTCAAGCTTCAAACGTCTGGGAACGCAGGCATGCGGTGAGCCAGGGATGGGCGCATCGCCTTTTGCTGAGCAGCTAAGGAAAAGCCCGAGGTGAAGCCTGCCGCACTCGCCGGAAGAACTCCCAAGGCCAACATGACTGCAGCTCCATAGGGGCCAAGGCAGACACGTTGAAAGGAGCCGCTCGCAAGGCCAATCAGATCACAGAAGAAGTCCACAGTGCAGAGGCAGAGTTGAACAGTCGTTGCCACCACTTTTTGGGTGACTCGTGGAGAGTCTGTTATGTGGGCCGCCGCGACTTGCAAACCATTCGGGAATCCAAAGGGCACTGCCAGGGGTTGCTTGAGAAGCTGTTGCCACCAAAAGCTTACCTGCCAAAGCTGGAGACTGAAGGGGCTGAGCAGCCAAAACCGGCCAGTGAACAGGCAGGGGAGCCTGCTCCGATCCCATTGGAAGCCGGCAGCGAGCCCTACACAACTCCCCCAAAAAAGCAGCGCAAGCAATGTGCAGCTGGCAGCCGTGAGAGCCGTGCTGAAGCGTCCTTGCTCAGTGATGGAAATGATGAGCACGACTTGCAGAGCTGTGCGGCCGCATGCGTGGGCCTTGGAAGGAAGCTTCCAACCTGCCCTGCAGCTTCAGGTGGTGATTTTGTAGGCGTAGCGGCCTGGTGCCCCTTGTCCAAAGTCCTTGCCACTGTCATCAGCAAGTTTTTGACAGCAAAGCAGGTTCACCCATGCACTGCGCTGCAGCTAGTGGCCAGCACAGCACGCATTGCAATGTTTTGCCGAAAGCTGGCAGAGTTTAGAGGCAGTCAGCTGGTTGCTGTGACAGTTTGCTTGTTCGTTAGTGAGTGGGAAGGTGTTGATCTCACGCGGGAAGAGCGTTGCTCATTTTTGACATGCGTTGGCCTTCAAGGCCAAGTTCGCGATATCCAGGCAACAAAGGCCTTGTGTTGCATGGAGCTGGGGTCGCCCAGGAACTGAGCGCGAACTCCTTGTGAAGACGCACGACAAGCATTGCCCTAGGCTGTTCCTCATGTGACTCATGAGACATTTCGACAATACTTTTGCGGGCGCAACGTCCAGACTCCCATGCCTTGAAAAAGAAATTCGTTTGCCAGCCCTGCCGCGCTGCCCACAGAATTGCACCAGACATTTTCTGTTTGCTTCATGACTTCCTGACCTGCGCAGGCATTGCCTTTGAGGCTCCTGGTTGAGGCAAGGCTGCTGCTGGGTCATACCGGAATTGCTTTGCCAAGAGGCACATGTGATACTCTGTCTTTGCAAGTGCAGACACGTTGTTGTGCTTTCACGTGCCTGTGGCCGCAGGTCACTGGCGCGCAGACTCTCGTGGCAGCTGAGAGGCAGTGTTCCGGCGCCACATGTGCCTGTAGCTTCAGAGACCACAACTATCACAGATCACGCCCGATCAGGTGATTTGTTCCCGAAGCCACGCCTGCTTGGCGTCGGCTGTCCTTTGTGCAACTGCCAGCAGTTGCCAGCAACTGCGCATCATCCCTTCATGTTTGCATGTTTCCATTCAAGCAGGTGTGTGTGAGTAAGTACGTGTGCGTGACTGCCTCCAGTCCAATCATGCGGTGCATTGGGGATAGGGCAGCTTGAAAAAACCCAAGGTGTTTGATAGAAAATGGCGTTGATGGTTCCTTGGCGCAAAATGCAATGTAGTCACTACTCTGGGACTGCGTTGAGCAGGGGCCTCCTGCAGCAAAGCCGTGTCAAAGGCGCGGGCGCCCGATTATTGCTTATTGGTGGGGTTTTCATGCGCAGGCGGCTGCTTGGGACCTTATTGAGTACAACTGTAGCGCGAGCCGCACTTCGCAGCAGCTTTCCGGGGTTCGGGGAGTCGGAAAGCATGATTGCATCTTGTTGTTTGGATAATTCTGCACGCAAGGACCTCACTGTGGCCCAAGTTCTTTATCACCATGCGGTGAGTGTATCAACTGCCTGCAGACTGCAACTCTCACTTGCACTTTGCGTGCCACCGCTGCCTTCAGTTCAGTCATCCGGTGGCTTGGGGACATGTTTCGAAAGCTGCTGGGCCCATTTACAGAAAGGTGCCGCCTCCTTCGCGGACAGCATGATGTGGTCACAGCCCTGGGCAGGTGACTGCATTACTGTGGCTTAAGCCGCTGGCGCACCTAGGGTCCTAGGTGAAGTGTTTCCGGGAGATTTGGGCAGGCGTAAATGCAGTTATTCTTCAGAGCAAGTCTAAATGGGCGGCACGATGGCCCAAGTTTAAAACTCGTCTTCACCACGTGCTGTGTGTTTCAACTGTTTGCAGTCCGTAACTCCCCTCTGCGCTTTGCATGTCACGCGCGGCTCTGAGTCTAAAGAGGAATAAATTACCTTGCGGTCGACCGACTTCAGTTCATGCAGTGGCTGGAGAGAGATGATTTGAAATCTGCTGGGCGCTTTGAGAGAAAGTTTCTGGCTTCTTAGCAGACAGCGCGATGTGGTCACCACCCTGGGCAGGTGACTGCATTCAGCGGGAGCTTGCCTGCAGCAAAGCGCCTTCACGCACGTGGAGGCACGGAAGCCAGCCGTTCCGCGCAGGTGCCCAGTGTTGCAAAAATCGTTTTTGTAGCTCAGGACACCTGGGGCGGTGTCCTAGTATAAGTTAAGTAGCCTTTGCCAACCGTAGGAGAAAGTGGCGCACTTTGCCCCTTGTCGCCTGCACGAAAATTGGCTTAACCCACACGACAAGCCCAAGGTGCTGCGGGCCAAGCCTAGAAGTTGATTATGATCATTGCAGACTTTGAAGCTGTCAAGAAGCATCGTGGCAACAACGTCTGCTGGCTTAGCTAGAAACCAGCTGAATATGTAGTGACTGAACTTGGCTTGCGGAGTTCTTGCCAGCGCTGGCTCGAGTCGTGACTGACACCAGCAGCAGGGCAACTGCCATGCGTGCTTCCGGTCAATGAGCGCTAGGAGATCCGCATCAGGCTCTGCAGGCGCGGCTGTTGCTTCAGATGCTGGATGTGCTATGAAGGCTCACCCATGCACGCTTGCACACTGCATCAGCGTGCTGCCAGTTTCCCTGTGTCTGTTACTGTTAAGCCAGCTTGATGTCGAGTTGTTGTAGACGAAGGGGCGCCAAGAGTATGCGTTCATCCTGACATCTGCAGAGACTATGAGCCTTTGCTTGCAGTGCCAAGGCCCAACAGAAGTACAATTCATGCGAACAAATGGTGCTCTTCAGCAGCCTTGAAATAGGAGCATTTATTTTCAACCCTGCCGATATTTTTTTTGCGTCGATGCAACGAGCAAAGCAAGGGAAAGCATTGATGCTGCCAGCGGACTTTGGCCCTTTGTGCGTGTCAGCCGGCCCTGTGCCCCAGGTGTGATCCAGGGACCAAGTTCAAGCGGGGCAGCTTCAAGCTCATGCAGCTCCAGGCCTCACATTTGGAGAGCCGGCACAGGTTTTCTAGTTAGCAAGATAAGGTGTGTGTGCCGCACCGAGAAGTGTGCAATATTATTTCACCTGTTGCCTTTCGATCTTGTGATGTGTTGAGGGGTTGGTCAAAAAGCTCTGTGAAAGCAAGTTGGCGCAGCCTTACGTCACAGCAGCTTTGCTTGCCCCAGAGAACTGATCTAACATGCTCACCACCGAGCGATCAATTGAAGCAGGACGTCATCATCGCTCTCCGAGTCAAGATCACAGCTGGTGTCTGGGTCAAGATCACGCTCGCAGACGCGGAGCTTAGAGAGGCACTTGTGTAAAGCAGTCGCTGCAGGGTCGTGTGCTTTGGGGTCTCGCCTGCGCGCATGCTGGGGCTTCGCTGCTTGCAGCAACCTTTCACAAGCAGCTGCTTGCAGGCGATCTGTGTCGACATCAAGGTCACGCTCGTCACTACAAGGTGAAAGCTTGCGGAGGCCTTTGTGGCTCTTACGCGGTTGCCCCGTATTGTGCTTCTAGATGGCGTGTTATCGCCCAGGTTTGCATGTGCGTTACTGTCGGGTTGCGGTCGCCCACCAAATGGCTCAGCGATTGCCGATTGCTTTTGTGGTATTCGGGCTGTTTGCCGTTGCACTGATTGCCCATTGCTCACAGCACTGAGAGAGCGGGCTGACAGGATTAGATTCGCGCAGGACGTCTTCATCGGCCTCTGAGTCAAGATCGCGCCCGGCGTCTGGGTCACGATTATGCTCGCAGACGCGGAGCTTAGAGAGGCATGTGTGCGCAGCAGCCGCTGCAGGTCGTGTGCTTTGGAGTCTTGCCGCCATGCTGGATCTTTGCTGCTTGCAGCAACCCTTTTCAAGCAGCTGCTTGCAGGCAGTCTGTGTCGACACAAAGGTCACGCTCGCCATTGCGACGTGAAAGCTTGCAGAGGCCCTTGTTTGTCAGCGCACCGTTGGAGTCCCCTACGCAGAAGCTTACCCCCACTCAGAAGGCTTTGCGTAGCCCTCTCAGAAGGCTCTGCGCCCTGCCCTCGCAGAAGCATTTCCACGGGCTGTGTAGAGTGTAGAAGGGTTTTTGCCACTAAGAACGCCTGCAAGGAAAATTTGCTGTTGGGGTGGCACACACAGTGGCTGCAGCCCGCAAGAACGAGAAGGGTGGCCTGCACAAAACTTCAAAGCTACACCCGATGTAGCTGCGCGCAGCTATCCCAAATAAGCTCGGGGCATCAGAGCCACGTGGCCGACTACGAGCCCCGAAGTAAGGGCGCAACCAAGGGAGTCGCCATATTGGGGCGCCTTTTTTGCCGCTTAGAGGGTTATTGTTGGCGACGGGCTGTTGACTTTCTCAACGCTGCCAATGGCATGATGCAGGTCATCGTCTCTGGGGCCACAGTCATGGTCACCAACCTCAGCCGCCGCTTCGCGTTCACGTGCCAGTGGGAGTCGCTGCTCACGGAGGAGCTTGAGCAGGCAGGGCTGTCAAAGGCCTAGACACTCAAGAGGGCTGAAAACAGTGCCTCATCCCCAACTGTGCCAGGCAACAAAGCTCGGCCTGTCCAAGAGTGCAATCAGTAACCACGCATATTTAGCACAGTGCCCAAGTCGGGAAGATTGGATTGCAGTGCTAGCCCCAAAACTTTCCACACAGCAGTTGGCACTACTTCCAAGAGCTAAGAGCCACCGCAGTTGATGAGAGGAGCAGTGCTGCCAGGTCGACCTCTTCAACATCGCCAGTGCTGCCCAGCCTGCAGTCGCATGAATCCACGTCGCCCACCTCCAGCTGCTTCGGTGAATCTGCGCAGCCAGCGCTTGGCGCCGAGCTTTGGGAGGTATGCTGCAGCCCCCGTTCTTCTCTCACTGCAAGCGTGCAGGCTTCTGGTGGTGCCGGGCGACGCCTGACATTGCCCGAGTGGGACTTCACAGACGACTCAAGCGGAGCCAGGGGCAAGCAACTTGCCAAGCGACTTCGCCCTAGGCGAGTTTGGGTTTCAATACCTTGCACGGCCGTGAGCCAAATGTTGCAACTGTCCAAGAAAAACAAAAGCTGGAAGCGCAGGCTGCGTGTTCGACTGGCTGAGACGCGGGTCATGCTTCGAAACGTTTGCCGCATTCTGCGGCAGGTGGTGCGTCAAGGTGGCCAAGTTTATTATGAATGGCCGGCGTTCAGCAGAGGGTGGAAGCTGCGCCATCTTCAGCGACTGAAAAGGTGGGCAGCACAAAGGCGGATTCCGCTTTACGAGATCCGCATTGACGGTTGCACGTACAATCTAAGGGCATTGCACGGGCAGACGCTTCTCAGGAAGCCCTGGCTGGTTTTGACAAATGACGCTAGCTTTGAGTCACTTGGGAGAGTTTGTAGTCCTGCCCACAGAAGGGAGCACCCCCATGAGCCCATACAGGGCTCACGCCAAACAGAGGCAACTGCGTACTACCCAGCAGCGTTGGTGCACGCAATTGCCCGACATTGGGGGCTACAGCGTGGAAGGAGTGGCGAATAAAAAGAGCCTGAGCTGTTGTTTTGTTTTTGTTTTTTTATGAGGGCCGCTTGTGCGGGCCAGGGTGACAGGGAAATTGAAAGCCGGTAAGTAGGCAACAAGCTCTTGGCGCCAGGTTAGCAGCTGCTGCCGCCGAACGGCTGCTGCAACTGGCGGCTGCTGGAAAAAAGCGCTCTTGAGCAACTGAGCACACGCATGGAGGTCAAGCACAGGCCAGCTAAGCATATCTGCTGATACACTCATAATTTCTGGTGCTAATGGGTAATCAGTATGTTTGTCGTGGCATTCTTTCGGATATTCTAAATCAACATCTAAAATATATCCTTTGCTACTGTAATCACTATTGTAATATTTAATGTCTTCTTCTGTAAAATTATCTTTTACAAATCTTATTTTCTTGTATGGTAGTTTCTTACACATTGCCAGACCATAAAGATTATTAGCATCTAAATAATTGATATAGGACGACGGCTTTGTTTCATCATAAGCATCTCCCATATACTTATTATTAGCAGTTGCTTTTCTCATTGAAACCTGACACATACCGCCTCTTAGTCCTTGCTCTATCATTTTATAAACTTCTTCATCGTGTAAAAGTTCAAGTTCAATTCCTGTTTTTAATAGCATCGCGTCCCAAGCAAAGTTAGGCAATGTGTAATAATGTGCTGGGTCTAATTCATAATCAGTTAGACATTGTTTTCTGAAATTTTCATACACATCGGTTAATAATAATACATCGGTTTCTAAATATAAATCGTGATATTCACCAAGGTTTTTAATGTTAAAGTGTTTCCAAATTAATTTTGCTCTTTCGTAGTCTGCGTCGCTTATATCTTCTTCACTTAATCGACTGTAAAAACGTTTCTTTTCTGGTAGTTCAGTGTCATTAAATTTATTGAAGTCATTACAATAATCATAAGGATAAACTCCCTTTTCTGTCAGTAAAAATAAATCTTTTTCGTTTTTAATGTATTTGCCTTTGACACTATATTTAAAATGTTCCTGCCAGTTGTCCCTTAATTTATTATCTTCATACTTTGTTAATTTAACAAGTTTATCTAATGATGATGACAAGAAACTGAAACTATCCTTAAATTCAAGTCTGTTTAATGAAAATGTAATAAACTTCTCACTGTTCTGTGCTATTACTGATATTTGTTCTTTCTTTGTGTTTAACTTTTCAAGATTTGATATTATGAGATGAGCATCATAGTTTTTAAGATTATGAAAGAATACTTGTATATGATACTTTTTAAAGCAATAGTCTATATTGCATTTCATATGTGCCGCTCCTCTGTATAATCCAGTAAAGTGGCAATGGTCAGCAACTTTCTTTTTGGCTTCTACTCGATTGTCAAAAGTGCCATTGCATAAGAAACACCTTTTCGCTTCTAAATGTTTAATTTCATCTAAATCTGTCATATCAATATCTTTTGAATTTTTCATTTGTTCCATAACATCATCTCTAATATTGTTTAATGTTTCACAAAATTTATCAATACAATCTTCACCTCTATATAAAAATGGTTTCATTTCTCCACTGTAAGCATTAACAAGGTTAAGCATATAACCGCTGGGTTTATGATTTTGGTATGTTCCCTTTATTCCATCTGATGTTTCTGTTGTTAAACATTCAAAATCACCGTAAATAACAAATGGTGCTTCCAGTTTCTTAAAATGCTTTTCAAACTTCATTGATGTTCCTTCTTCTGGCATTTTTGTTTGTTGAATGTCATTTGCCATACAACCTTTTATTAAGTGAGAATTTAAAAGTTTTTCTGACTTGAAACCGTGCTGACAAAAACTACAAAAAACATGTTATTAGTTGTTTTGTTTGTTTGTCTTCCTGCTAATCTACTAAAATCTTTTATTAAAACATAATGTTCGTTGTTGTTTTGTTCAATTCGTAACAAATTAATATGACAAGATGGTCTTTCAATTTTTGTTATTCTGTCTGCTCTGATGGTTTGGTTCTCATCTTCAACATAAACATTAACTGATATAGATTTGTTATTGATTTCTTCAAAATGGTCTATGTCATCATTGGATGCTGGAAAATTTACACCATCCCATTGAATTAGACTTTCAGTAGTTATTAATTTCTTGTAGTGTCTCATATGTTGTGGATGGTCTTTCTTGAAGACTTCATAAAATTTACATAAAACACAATATTTAAAACATAATTCATCATCATTTTGAATGTTGATACATGCTTTTTTCTTTGAAATCCATTCTGGTAGTTCCATATATCTTCCTGCTCTGTTCGGATTGTATTTGTCGTAGTGGATGGTGATTTTGTTAATCTTATTAATCTTCAATCCTGAATGTTTCAAAGGTGAGTTTTCAATTTGTAGTTCAATATCTTTAGGTATATTTTCCAATGCTTTTTTCAAGTCTCCTACATTCAAAATGTTGTATCTCCTACTCCTCATATTGTGTTTTATTTGTATATTTTCCTCAATTGGTTCATCTTCTCCATCATCCTCTTCTTGCTGTCCAAGTTTATCAAAAATAACCTCAACATCAATCAGTAGTTTCATTGATTTTGCTTGTTGTAAAAACTCTGTTAGTTTCTTTTCTTGCCATAAAAGATATGTTAATCCTTTGTATCCCTTGAATGGTATGTTAGATATTGAATATGTGTTGGCGTACCCTTTCAATGCTGAAAATGTCTCTGATGTTTTTGCTCCTATTTTTAATCTGTATTTCTGGATTGTTTTAATGCCTCTCATTGTGTTTGATGCTTTTTTTAGAAGATGAAATCGTTTGAAACCTTGTGTGTTGCTGACTTGATTGAGTTTGTTTTGAAGTGATGAGGATAATGGTTTGTCTTTGTTGTAATAGTATTCTTTGTCGTTGATGATTAGTTTTTTCAATGGTTTGTTATTCTTCCCTGTTTTTATGGATGCTTCTTTACTTGATAAAAGATAATCTATAACATAACCTGCTTCGTATTCCCCTGCCATTTTATCTATACTATATAAGGTATTTTCTCTTTAAGTATTTTTGTTTATGAATGGTTGTTGCGAGATTGAACTTGGGTTGAAAGATTGAAAACAATGGGGTTTGGGAAGCAGTTTTATGGGAAGGGAAAAAAGGCCGCCGACGCCTAATGGAAGACAGCATCGTAGGCGACGAAGTGGATGTCTTCTCAGCCTCGGAGCGGTGCGAAAAAGTGAGTTTGACCAAAGTGAAAACCAAAGTAAATGCCGACAGAGTGATAGAACAGCAACATCAAAGACGAACTCCTTTTTGCGAGACCCCCATTCAATCGCACATCAAATGTCTTTACCAAATGATGACCCTACAAGAGCCTTCAAAAGGGTGGCCGTAGAACTCCCCTAATGCTACAAGCCGATGTGCCAGACATGTCTATATTCAGACACTTGGCAGATGCTCAAATCAGACCCCAAATGAAGCATCACAAAGACACTGGTTTTCGTGATGACTTATCACGGGTTTTCGTGATGACTTATCACGGGTTTTCGTGATAAGGTTGCACGGGTATTCAAGGTTCGTGATAATGTATCACGGGTTTTAATTGTTCGTGATGAACATTCAGGGTGATTAGAGCATCAAAAGAATGAGAACCAACGCCTTTCATTGGCTCTGTTCGGCTGATTTTCAGCCGATTGTTCTGATTGCTGTCTCAATCTGGAACGGTAGTCCAGCTTTGAGGTCAGCACACGATTGAACTTAACAAGGTCAAAACCTATGCCATTTGATGACTCAACATCAGCGAACTCGTGGGTAAAACCTTTCAACCACAATTCCAACATCTCGGTTTTCAATGAACCCAAATAGTCTCTCCAAGCATCTATGGTTTCAAAATCTGGTAGGCAAACTTTTGATGCCTCAACCAGACGGTCTTCACTATAACCATAACGCCTCTTTGGTTCAAAAATTGCTTCCAAAGCTTTTAATTGAACATCGGTCATTGTCTCCATGTGCTCTGAAATGATGGGGCGATGCTCCATGATGCCGTTGC
Organism: Effrenium voratum; assembly: GCA_963377175.1. Classification (NCBI taxonomy): domain Eukaryota; class Dinophyceae; order Suessiales; family Symbiodiniaceae; genus Effrenium; species Effrenium voratum. The sequence goes on from CAUJNA010003334.1 coordinate 70,550, forward strand.
GAACCTCATTCATCTTGTTCAGGAGCGGCTGGATTGATGGTGTCAAAGCAACGGGTGCTTCCTTTGGTTCATTGTCAAACTCCTTGGGGCGTCTCTTGCGGATGGTTGACATAGAAGACTTCAAAAGGTCTTGACGCTTCTGTTCGCTGGACTTCAAGAAGTTATTCTGGATGCGACGAGGCGGCATAGCTCTTCAAAGTTGAGACACCGACAAAGGACAACAAAACTGCTTTGAGCAAAAACGCTCCGAATGATATAGGTAAAGCACAAACCCAAATGGTACAGTCTGACAAAAGCACGATGTCAAAGGAATTCTTGAAAGAGACACTGTCCCCTTTTTCAATCCGAGGGATGGATGCGATGGTCAGAGAACCCATGCCTTGCTTCAGTCCAAACTTCAACTCAAACAGCTGTGAATTGTGTAGATATGACACATGTAGGTGAAGTGTTTTTTTACTGGACTTGTGGAGCAATACAGGACAACAACTAGTTGACAGGCATGCTCACATCGGACGAAGAAGTGTCCTCGGCATCGGACTTGTCCTTGGCATCGGACTTGTCCTCGGCATCGGACTTGTCCTCGGCATCGGACTTGGCATCGGCATCGGACTTGGCATCGGACTTGTCCTTGGCATCGGACTTGTCATCGGACTTGTCCTTGGCATCGGACTTGGCATCGGACTTGGCCTCGGTTTCTTGAACAGGTTGAGGAGGACCAAAGCCCTTGATGTTGAGCACCAGAGCATCCTTGTCCTGGATTCCAAGCGTGTTGAGTCGTTTAAGACCACGCTTCCCCTCTCCATAGTCATATATCTCCTCACCCAAGTATTTCACACTGAGCTTTTCTGAACCCTTAGGGCGGCTCTTGTTGATTGCCCTGAATGTCTCATCGACCACGAAGGCGACCGTCTTGTTGCGGGGGTCTGTGATGATGGCCTTCACCTGGTGCTGCGGCTCGAAAGCTTTGCCCTTGTAGAGGTTCGTGGTGATTGACAACGAGATGCGTTGCTCTCGCTCTGCCTTGTTGGTTTCTTTGAGCACCTCAAGGTTCTGAGTTATGTTCTTCTTCTCATCTTTCACAAACATGGACAGCTTCTTAATGTCATCAGAGGACATCTCACCATAGTGGTTGTAGATGTAGTCCAAGGCCACTGGCATCGTGATGACGCTCTGAGTGGATGAAGCAGGAGCGTCACCAGCGCCAGATGATGAGGGGACATCATATCCCTGCTTGGAAGCCATTATGATAGATGCAGGGGTCAGGTGAGAACTCGCTTGGGCACTGTGAGCAGCTTGAACAAAGAGTTGTCATTTGAAAGGCGCTGTCATACAATGACATCACTTGATAGAAACAGTTGACACGAACCCTGATGACTGCTGGGCATCCACGCTGATTGAAGATGTAGAAGAAGAAGACAAAGCCGGCGGGGCACGACGGAGGAAACCCAACCCTAAACCATAACAATAGGCAATAACAGAGACTTGAAAATGTCAATATCTTAGACTGTTTCATAATGAAAAAATTGTAAAAAAATGTTGAGAAAATTTAGGAAAATTCCCCACAATCAACCTTTAGGTTTTGAACAAAATGGTTTGCTTGTTTAAAAGTAGTGTTGAACCCTGAAACCCTGAACTGAAAATTCCCTACCCTAGAATCAACCTTATAACCATTTTTTTGGGGGGGGGGGGAATATGATGGCCCCATTTGTTTGGGCCGGGATGCCGATGCGCCTTTGAAAGGGGGTACCAAAAAGCGTCCTTGATTTTGAGACGGAAAGGCACACCCTGCACAAACAGATGTGCTTCAGTACCAGCAGGAAGGGAGTGTATTTATCCTTAGTTCAAGGGTCCTGCACTTCTATGTCTGTGTTTGGTGGGGCATGCGTCCCTAGCTTCAAACGCCAGCACTTGCAAAGGCCTGCAGAGTACACCGCCTGGCGACATGCCGGGAGAGTCCCCAGAGAAGGGTATACCCAAGAGTCCCAAGACCATTTGGTCCAATCCAGATGCCTGCATCATCCCACTACATGAGTGTGTCTTTTTTAGAGGGTGCCCCGTAGGTGTTAAAGGGAAACCAAACGAAAAGCCACCATTTAGGGGTTACCCTCAAAAAACACACCAACAACATGTAAGCAGGATGTTAGAAGGTGGACATTGCACCGCTAGCAGTTGACCTTCCTCTTGCTTAAAGGCCGAATCAAAGCTAGACTTAGACTGTTTGGACCTGCCCTGAACGCTCTCCAAAGGCATCGATGCTTTGAAGGACTGGGCGGGGTCCCGGTGGTCCGCTGGCGAAAAAAAGGTGGGCTAGCATGTATTTATATATTTGTATATGTACATTTATATATACATGTAGATGCTATAGGTGTGTGTGTGTGTGTGTTTTAAAGGACAGTAACATGTAGTGGAGGATTGTTTTGTTTTTTTTTTGGGGGGGGGGGGCAGAGGACCCTTTCATTGGCTCCATGCTTTGGGAAGACTTGCTTCGGGCTCTCAACTTGCAGCACAACCCCAAGAGGGCTCACAGCTCGGGGACACACCAAACCCTCGAGCTCAGGTTTGGGTTCAAACCTGGGTTGGAATCCGCGTCGGGTTCATCGAACTCAAGCTTGAACCGAAGGATCGGCAAGAGCTCAATCAGACCTGCCTTCACTGTACATGGCTACTCCTCAATCCTTCCATGAGACCTTCATGTGACTGGGGTTGCCCATGGTTTGCCCTCTTGGGCGATGGCAATCGCCCTCGAGGGGCTGCCTGTAACTTGCTACCAAGTTCCGCGCGAGCTGTGAGGATTGGAGCCAAATCGGCCATACCGCTTGACTTGCCAAAAAGAGCCAAAGGGAAGGGACAACTTGCTTTTTTTCAGGCCATCCGTTCAACTCGCGAATCTTCCTGTCTATTTGAACTGTTGAGGCGATGCCCAGGGGGCAGCCCCCCAAAAGCAACCGAATCTCGCTGGTGCGATTGGCAAGGAAGGAGAAATGGGAACGACCCTGAAAAAAGCCATCCAACGGGTGGTTTCGTTTAAGGGGATCCCTGGGTTCATTCCCACTCTTTTTTTTTCCGGAGCACCAGCCAGAAATCGCTTGAGTACGTTGGTTGACCTTGGGTTCTCCTCCCACTTGGGGCAAATGGCTGTGGCCTGAAAACATGGAACCAAGGGACAAAACCTGCGTAACCCTAGCTCCGTAATTTCGAGCCACACCCAAATGGCCATGGGTCAAAATCCTGTACCCCTGGTGAACATCCCAATCCCCACTAAAATACTCTAAAATGGGTGGTGCACCTACCCCAAAACTTGATCCCATTGGTTTTGACCCACAGCCAAATAGCTTTTCGCCAGGAGCTGACTGCGCAAGAGCTCATAGACAATCACGCGCAGGGCCGGCTGCAGTACGTGATCATCCGCAACAGTTGCCTGGCAAAGGAGCATGTCCCTGGCTCTCAGAAATGCAAAAAGCCCGTCATTTGTAGAGGCACCCGTTTCTTTATTGGGAATATCTTCATCCTTGGTGTACTGAGTGAAAATAACCCAAGGAGAGAATCATTTTCGTTGTTTGTTTTTAAGAAGCCCCTTTTTGACTGGTGTTGCAGCAACACCAGAAGGAAAACCACTTTTTTTGTGTGGGGGGGGGGGTCGGTCCGATTCCCAAGAAATCATTGCGAGGTTACGCCGAATGCTGAACAGTTGTTCCAGGAGCCTGAAATTTGCTTTGGAATTCAAAAGAATACGCGCTGTTGTCGGTTCCGTGGGTTGACCCCCTTCTTGTTGAGGGAAAGAACATGGAATTGATTGATTAGTAATTCAATTCATCTCTTCCCAAAAGGGACCTTCATCCAAGAAACCAGATGCTGAAAATTCTGCAGGGAAAATATGTTTTTGCTGGGTCTTTACCAAATGTGTTCCAAATGTGTTGTATTGGCTTGGTGGCTCCCAGTCATCCCCTTAGCTTTTAAGCCTTTTAGTGTTTAGTGGGGTTTCCACTTAACCCACTAAAAGTTAGTCACTTTTGGGAGGGGATCTGAGGGCAGCCCAGTTAGTTTCATGTTTAACCGATTTCTTTGACTCTAGAAATCGGTTTGGATGTGGCTTTTGTGGTTCCACCCCTGTAGAAGGTTAAAAGAGTACTAAAATATTACTAAAAAAGGACCAACAGGGGGGAAGAACAGGTGAAATCCACAAAAGGCGCATCCAAAACGGTTTCTTCGACTTCTTTTTTTCGGTTCCCATCGACACTCAGAACGGCGAAGCCGAAGCATTCTGAGGCGAGAAAGACGGGCAAGTGAAGTCCTTCTCGCCCGCCAAGGGCATGCCGGAGGCGGGGGGGGGGGGGTGGCTGGCAGTTCTGCCTGGGTTTTGGTTGGAAACCAAGACGTGTTCCTTCCATTTGCTTCCATTTTCTTAAACACATGTTTTATTTTCCGTTGTTGGTTTTAAAGGGAATCTATGACTACTGGAAATATATATATATATATATATATATATTTTCCAGGGGGCTTAAGCAAATGGCTGAGATGAATATGTATTGCTTTAGTATTGATTGTTTAGTTCGACCCGGGTCAACAGAAATCGTTTGCTGAAATGAACATTCTGTTTTATTTTCCCTGCTTGTATCAAAGGGAATCGATTTCACTACTGCAAATAGTTTTATCATGTCTTTCAGGGGGCCTTAAGCAAATGCAAGTTTCCCAGTTGCCCTACGCGAATCGACCGGATGTGAGCTTTTGGTTTGCCCCATGTTGGGTTCCCCTGTATGGCCAAGGTCCCAAAAACTCAACCTTTGAGTTGCAGGTCCCGAAGGGGCAAGTGAGTTTTTGGGGAGACCCAATTTTCACACAATGAGAACCCTGCATTGGCAAACCCGTGCTAGGTTTTAGGGGTGTTCCCTCCAAAAGTGGCGAACCCCCCCAAAAAAGATGGGAAACCCCTCAATCAAAACCAACCAGGGGCTAGAAATCCGGGGTACCGATTACCCCGGCTGGTTCGTGCGGGCTGCTTTGAAAGGAACGCCAAAAGGAGGTTCCCCTTTTTTGCGACAAATCCCGTTTGCCCCCCAGCACCCCTCCCTCGATTTTGCTGTGGACCCTCGTGGGATCACTGTACTTACCAGGCCCCCCTCTGCAGCATCAGGGTTGTGGGATCAAGGGTTTTATCCAACCACTTCTGTGATATCTTCGGGAATCCCCTCTTTATATGGGGGGGGGGGGTTCGTCTTTGGGGTTCGGCCCTTTTTGTTGTATCAGAGAAGCTGGCGGTCGTTTCCCACGGCCGCGGGTTCCACCAGCTCCACGGCAGGAGTTTCAGAAGGGCATGCTCTTGGACTTCACCTTTCAGCACCAAGCTCCTTGCCTCGGATCGGACCGGGTTTTCCCTGTGTTTGTTTTGTGTGTGTGTTTTGTTTTATCGTTTAGGGGGGTGAACGCCCCTATGAACTGGGGTCAACATCACAGGCGATTTCTTTCTTTGGCGATGTGGCAATTTGCAGTGGCGGGTCCACCTATAGGCCCCCTCCTTACGCCCCCATTGGGCTCCTTATGGCCCTTGCAGATGAATCGGAACCCACTGCATTTTGATGTTCATCAAAGGGTCCCCCTTTGACTATCCAATCCCGCTTCTGCCCTTGGCCAAACAGGTCCCGCCTCTTGCCTCCTTTTCTGGGCCCCAAAATTTGCCGGCGAATCCAAATGGAAACTCAGAACCCCAGAATTGCATGATCCCATCAGTCCTTGGCTTCGATGGCTTGATGCTTCCAATCAAAAGGGTGGATGTCGCTGTTCTGTTTTGATTGGTGGATTCCCCCTTGAAAATGGCCAGACCCGAAAAGTGCTCCGTTCAAAGAGCATTCCCACTTTTAGATCCCTTGCCGACGAACGGGGCAACCTGGAGCACCAAGTTGGTCCATACCTTCGTTTACCGGCCCACCGAGGGAGGAGCTATTCCGGGGCCGGCTGGTTCGAATATTCTAAGGCGGAGCTGGTGCGCTGGAACTCCCCTTTGCAAGACATGAAGCGGGCCCTACACTTCAAGTCCAAAACCATCCCGCCGCTTCGCTGCATTTTCCAACCCCCCAGCACCCCCTAAAAACAATAAGAAAACCAATAAACAAACACACACACACACACACCAAAACAAAAAAAAGAAAGAGGGGGGAAAAACGCACCCGAAGACATTGTCCAATCCTTGAATCATTTAACGAATGCAGCCCTTGATAATCTGTGTTCAAGGCTACCCATTTGCACAAATCGAACGGATGAAACCCTTTTGGCAAACCGGTGATTTGGTGCACATATTTGGAGGTTCCGAAAGGTTAACCTTTTATTGGGCCCTTTGGGCAAGTGAAGAGGGGCTATTGGTACCTTGTCAACTGCGAGGATGTGCCGAAACGCCCGATGTACCAAATGCAATCTTTTTCACCCTTCACGTACATCCCTAGAAGGGTACGAGTGGATTTTGTGAGTTCTTGGGGTTAGCGCAGAAAGGAGAGAGGGTTATGCTGCCTTCAATGGATGTGCTCCTTTCTGGGAAAAGCCCAACCTGATAAATAATCTCGCGGAAAGCCTAAGGCTATTTGCCACTTGGTCACGGAAGGCAAACAGTTCGCTTGCCGGTTTGCCGTTCTTTGTGATCCCCCCGTCCTTCCCCCAACCCCAACCCCAAAAAGAAAGGAACGATGCAGCGACCAGCAACTGTTGAGTGAAGTCTCACTCCGGCTTGGCCCTCATTTCCTGATTTGTCTACTTTTTGGGAGGGAGGAGATGGGGCAGCTCGCGCCATCCGAGCCCAGAATCCCCGGACGAATATGTGCATGCTTGGGGAAGCAAGCTTTCCTTGACCGTGGCTTATCTCTCGAACCAGTGTTGTTTGTGTTGCTAGCCCCGACCGCGGCTGAACCCCCGTTGGTTGGTTGGTTGGTTGGTTGGTTGGTTGGTTGGTTGGTTGGTTGGTTGGTTGGTTGGTTGGTTGGTTGGTTGGTTGGTTGGTTGGTTGGTCTTTTCCCTGAAATACATGTTTTCTTGCCAGCGTCCCCCATTTTTCCTGTGGCAGAGCCTTCAGAATATATCGCCAGAGTTCTCAAAATTATTTGTGGGTCCCGGTGGCTCCCCTTTCACCGAACAGTTACAGGGTAACTTTGAGGATGACTTGCCAACAAACATCAGCGGGTCCGCTGCTTTCATGACGGCTGCTGCATTGAGTCGCCCGGAACATTCCTGCGGTCGCTCAGTGTTCATCTTTGGCACTCCGCTGCGGTTCCGCTACCTGCAAATCATGGATACCAAGCAGGGTGTTCTCAAAAGGCGAAGCCTCTGAAATGGCCTATCGTTCTGACCTTCTCGTTCCTTAGCGGATTGATCGATTGGCCCAAGCCAAGTCACAGAACCAGCGAAAGGGAGCAAAGGGTCTCACGAAGCGATCTCCAGTTTGTGTCTTGCAAGGCTTTCTTGCAAAACGGGCGGGCAAAACATGTGCGCATATCTTGCTTTGCTGTTGCCTGCGCCAACCAAATAAGGGCGCAAGCATCAATCCAGCCAAGCCAACCCGCCAGCTCGCTGCCAACGAGCCTAAGGACTTTTGCTCGTACATTTTCACGGCCATTCCTCTCCTTCGCCAATTGAAGGAGCTCCGAGTGTCACTGCGAGAATTCCCCCTCTCCCGGAACCCCCATTTAAGGCTCAGCAGGAGGCAGGCCGGGCGTTCAACGCCCGGCCGAGCAGTTGCAACTGTCGGGCAGGTTGCGATAGTCTTGCCTGCATGAAAAGTCTGGCACATGTTGAAGAAGCCCATGACTCTTGAGCAGCAGGCTTGCATCAATAAGTCCTGTGGCTACGAATCCACAGCCACAGTGAGACATGAAGAGTCTAGTCCTCTCCAGCCCACGCCGTAGTCCAGCAAATCTCAGGGAGACACTGTGCCGTACCTTTCCACGGCATGCCTTTGAAAAGAAGAGGGCCGCAATTGGGTCGAGTGTTCCTTGCCGGGAGGCTTTAAGGGGAGGTTTGGAGATGATCCGCGAGGCTTCTCAATTGATAAGGATGGGGGGAAGATTTCCAGTTGCTTAAGAATATGTTTGTTTGATTTCCCCCGTTGGTTTTAAAGGGACTCTATATTTGTTCCAGGGGGCGAAAACGCAAATGGCAGATCATAGTGGAGGCCTGCGAAGCCCGAGCAGAGCCTTCGCCAGGAGACGGATCTCGCGACTGACTGGTGGCATTGGTCGACGTGCTTGCCATTTGGGCGAGCATCCTTCACTTGGCCATGGGTCAAATTCCAAATCGGTTAGCCCCCAGTGAACATCAACCAATCCAACCACTAAAATAGACTAAAATGGGTGGTGCACCTACCCCAAAACGGTACCATTGGTTTTGACCCACAGCCACTTATCAACCTGGCTTACCCGCTCGGGATGCCTTTGGCAAGATGATGCCGACCTTAATTAGTTTGTTCTGAAGTAACGCGCTAACAATGTATCCATGTTACCTTCATTGAAGGAGTCTTGAATCATTGAAAACCACGGGCTTTTCACTTGCCGTTGGGCCTTGTATTCATTGCCTCCTTGCGTGCGTAGTGCCCAAGGCAAATCGCGGCTCAGGCGAACCCCCTGGGGCGCGGCAAAGCATGCCAATGCTCATGTGGCCACCTAGCCAAATGCACCCAAGCGTGTGTTGTTGTCGAGGGTACCCTTGCTTGAATTGCTTTCAAGGGGAACGGAAACCAATGTAATTTCACGGTGTGCTCACGAGTTCTGGCAGCTGGGGCCTGGGTGCACGCCTAGATGTTCGTGTTGATCAAGTGCTTGACCCGTGTCAAAGATACGGGCAGCATATGAAAACATGAGCATGCGCGTGCGCGAAGTTTCCCGCTTTCCGGAAGGGGTGCAGACTAGCAGTATCAGCGTCAATCACTTTGCTTCAAACTCGTGGCTCAGTGACAAGATCGGTCGTTGCCGGGCCTTGTTGGAAACGAGAGTGCGCACCGTTGACGTATATCTCCAGATGCATTTGCAGGACCTGGAAAGAAGGGGCGCGTTTACGTTAGCACGTCGGACTTGGGATCAAAGAGTCCAAGCCAGGCCATCATCTCCAAAAGCAAAAAAGGCGGCTGGCGACGGATGGGCTGCATCATGGCCCCAGGGAAAAAGCTTGTATGAATGCCTTCCAACCCTGGGAGCCGTTTTTTATTTATTTTCAGACGTACATGTCTAGGTTCTGATATCACGGGCCTGGAGAGAAGTTACTCAAGTGGACTAGAAGAGGGTCCCACTAAAAGGCTTCCCCCGGACGTGTTCAATCGGCTGGTAGAACAGGTGGACCTGAAGTTGGTTGTTTAGGCGTTGGTTTGGTGGTTTAGGGTTGGGTTGCGCTGGGCTGTTGGGTTGGGTTCTTCTTGGGTTGTTGGGCTACTGGGTTGCTGTTGTTGCTTTTGGCTGTTGGTCTGTTGGGCCGTTGGTTTGGTGCAACGCTTTGGGGGTTGCAAAAGTTGATGGTATGTAGTCGGGCAACAGCGGTCTGAGACAACACCCGACTGAGTTGCCTATAGAGTCTCTCTCACGGCCAGGCCATCAAAAGCAAGGGGCGCCCTTTGGATGGGGATTTGACATGTGTTCTCTTCCTTTTGTTTAAAGGAAGTCATGAGAATCACGTCGATTTCAGTGTGCGCCTTGACCACTATGGCTATACAACCGGTCCCTATGTTTGAGACACCAAGTCGAAGTTCACGGCAGGTGCCCATCAATTCCCTGGACCGGCGGGACGCGCAGTTCAAGGCGCGGGAGCAATAAGAGTCAAGGCTACATTGATTCTCAGTGGAATGGAGCAATGTCCCGCGCTCGTGTTTACATGTGGGCCATGTGGAGGCATCTTTGGTCCATTTCTAGCATGTCAACCTTTACCTGGCAAAGGAAAGTCAGAGGGATGGACCTGAAATCAACTCGGCGCGCGGCTGCCCTTTGCCAACGAAAGCAGCGGCTGGCAGGAATTCATCAAGTCAAGTAGTGCCAGGCATATGCCTCAAGGGCAGCATGCTGCGGTGCCAGCGATAATGGAAATGGACAAGGGTTCCTGTCAAAGGGATGGTAGCCTCGACCCCTCTCTCCAGCTCAGATGGCCGTGTCTTCCTTTGAGGGCTCCTCAATTTTTGGCCGACTTCAGGAAGCCGAAAGGCAAAGCACCATTTTGCGGGTGCAAATTCCGATCCGAGCCACCCAAAGGTTGGAAGGGCGAGTTCTTGCGCGTGCCAGGAAGCTTTGGAAAATGAGGTGAACATCATGTGCCTTGGCGGGACGAGGATCTCCTGGCCAAAGCGCCCAAGAATTGCGCGGCCTCCAGGCTCGTTTCTGCCCGTTTCTCCCCTTTTCTCCCCTTTTCTCCGCCTCTCTCCCCTTTTCTCCCCTTTTCTCCCCCTCTCTTCCCTTTTCTCCCCTGTTGTCCCACCTTGTCCCACCTTGTCCCACCTTGTCCCACCTTGTCCCCCTTTGTCCTAATAATAGAGATGGTAAGGAGAACCATTGATTAGGTGGTCTTTTGTTCCCTTTTGAAAAGGAGGGGATTCCCTTCATAGTCAACCAAGGAAGGGGTGACTGATTGCGAATTGTTTCCCTCAAGGCAAAAGCATCCAGAGCCGAATGTTTCTGAGGTCTCCACTCAAGGGGGGGAAAAATTGGGTGATGCTAGCCCCCATCTACGCAACTTGAAGTTTACGAATTCATGTCGCCGTCATCCTCACTCCCACTGCCACTTCTGGGCTTGAAACTTGGAAAAGACCGCTTTGGTAAGCAAAAAGTTCAGACTTTTGGCTACTCCACGGAAGGGAGCAGTGCTGGCCGCGGAGCGAGTTGTGTTTGAGACTGGTGCATGCTCCCCTTAGAGTTTGACGCGTCTTTCCGGGGCCCGACCAGTCAGAACTCGTTTCTTCGCTCGAGTTCATGAACCGCGAGCTGTCAAAGTAGATGACCTGGAAATCCTAGTGTCCTGGGAGTGGGCAATTCTCCGACCTATCTACCACATTCCAACTTGTTGCTATAGCGTCCTAGCATTTGCCATATGAAGTAACCAATCGTGAGTTTGACGCCCGGTACCAAGTGCGATACACATCTTGCATGGAGCTGCGTTGCTAGTTGGGGAAGCGGTTGTACCTGGCCTTGTGCTTCTGGAGTTGCCTTGGAAGCAGAAAGCAGCTCGAGAACACTTTGGCCCTTCCTTGGGGCATGCCAAGGAAAGCCCTGCAGCATCCGCACATCGTGGCGTACCTGGGGCAACTCGGTTTGCAAGCGATTTGGGCCCCCAACCGAAAATAGCATGCCTGATTTTGGTCCATATAAAGTGGGCCCCATCCATCCAACCATCCATATGTCCAACCAAGCAGCCGAAGCTGTTCAGAGGAAAAGGAAGAAGAGTAAGCCCCCGTCGCTGGGCCAGGGTTTGCCTTTCGGCACCAATTGGAAAATCTCAGAAAAAACATCCCGGGGCGCCAAAACCTCTACCAAGGGAGCCATGAAAATCCAGTTGAAAATGAGAGCGACCTCAAGGCGGACTTAAACCCGCGCGTTCTCTCCTCTTCGGGAAGTGAACCACGCCTGAGTTTAACTGTCTCGGGGTAATCAAAGCATGCAACCCTTGTGCCATAGTTCTGCATATAACTCACAGGTTGACGGCAAACGCTTTTGACTTAGAGGATTTGTGGACTACAGATGCCCCCCACCCCAGCATAACCGCTTAGCTCAGGACGCAGGTAGTATCAAACAGTCACAAGCCAGCGGACACTCTGCTTTGCAAGCGCCACTTGCGTTGCTTTGCTTTGCCCGTTGTGATTGTTGCACTGTTTGTGTCCAGTTTTTTGGTGTGCCTGTTTGTGTGCTTGGCTGTAAGGTGTATGTGTTCGTGTTTAGTTGTGCTTGTGTATGTGCATGTGTGTTTTTGCCTCTTAGTAGGTATGTGGTTCGTAATTTTGTGTGTGTGTGTGTGCGTGCATGTTATTGGGAACTACTTGAGGCTGGAAAAACCAGTAGGCACGGTCTCGTTGGAGGCACGACTACATGGACGAATGCCTCTTCTTGTACCTGGAGCATTTGCCGGGGGGCAGCATCACTCAGGACGGGAAGCAAGTTGGCATGAGCGAAGATGCTTAGGCGGGCCATGCCTTGACCACGCCTTTTTTGGTCCAGCTGCCGCTGGCTCTGTTGTGCCGGGTTCGCGCCGCCAGGCGCTGAACGAGTTTGGGCCCTTTGATGAGAGCCTCATGGCCTCCTACGCGCGGCAGGCTTTGGCAACTTGGCGGAAATTTCGGTGCCCCGGCCTCCAAAGCGGTAGAGCTTCAAATTGCAAAGTCAGGCAGCGGATAGGTGTTCCAACCCCCAAACCCAGAAGTCTTGAACATCGGTTGCACACATCCCAAACTACCTTGCAACTTGTTGCGTGGGTGCAGGTGCGAAGGTGAGAACTCTTTCTAGTAAGGTTCTGAAATTATGTTGATGTTTTCTCCCTTTTGACACTTCTGCAGTCACCCAGAGAACGCCATGAGCTTCTCACTTTGAGCACCTGAAACGGGCACTTGCCAAGGAAGGGCTGGAGTACTTGCACACGTGCGAGCCGGCGGTGATCCATAGGGACATTAAGGGGAGCAATATCCTCATAGGCGACGGCACCTTGGCAGAAGCTTTGCTGTCACCCCAAACGCTGCCAAAGCGAATCGGGGGGGGTGGGGGGGAAGCTGCCAATTCTCTTGGCAGAAGAAGCCTTGCGCAGGTTCCCAGCGAAGGACCTAAAGACGGTACATCATGTATGTGCAGCGCCGGAAATGCGATGGGCTTGGCTTGGCTTAGGCATCAACGGGCAACCCGGATATTTGCCATATGAATCTTGTCCATGGGCCACGTGACACTTTGAAACAGCAGTTTCAGCACGTCGCTATCATTCTTACTGAGAACTTGTGGTTTTGGACCAGCGAGGTCGGCTGGTTCCTCGAGTCGACTTGCAATCTCGCACGACCGCGATAGAGCGTGTGGGAAAAAATCAGGGGGTCCTCGGTCCTCCATTTCCCGTTTTGGAACCTCCAAAAGTTGCTGGCTTGTTCCCCCCATCCCGGGGCAAATCCTCGCACCAGGGGAACCGAGCCATGCGGCACACGGCCGGGGTTTTGCACTCTTAGCCTCACCGTCTTTGCAATGAGGGGAGCCGCAGAAAAGTTATTAGTTTTTTGAGCTTGCAGTTGATTTCCTCCGCGGGTTCAGTTCCTGGGCTTCAGACTTTGGAAGAGAATGCTATGTGGTAAACACCTGGGTGGCTTTGTTGTAGGCTACCCTTTTGGGGCTGGGTTTTTATTGGCCAGAAGGACAGTTATTCATGTTGTATCCGTTGACAACTTGAAACCAAGACGGAATCGAAAACTCTTCAGCAACCAAAAAAAAGGGTTGAGGGGAACACGATATCCCTTCAAGCCACCATTGTCTCATAGGGACACGGGTGACGTTTCTCAGGCGACACTGTGAAGCTGGCGGACTTCGGGTGCTCCAAGCGCACGGATGAGACACTCACGCGGCTTGGCCGGCGTGCGGTTTCGCTTGAGCAGAGGTCACTTCCCGAATTCCTGGACTCTGAACTGTTCGAGGTTGGACCATTTTACGCGCTGAATAAAAAGTGTGCTTACTTTTTTGGGCCAACTCAGGACTCAGGAAGTGAGGTTCTGGATGAAGGATACATCCAAAAACCGCCGAAAAACCACCCGCTTTACAAGGGAAGCCTCAAATTCTGGTATGTTTCAAGGGACATTGCCCATGGCTGACCTTTCTTAACTTTTGGCCTTGTTGGTTTTACGCCATTGTCCCAACCAGCAAAAAGGCGTTGTGTCTTGCCGGGGGGGGGGGGGGGGGGGCTAGGTCTAATCAAGAACACGCATTCCAACACGGGCCCCCCCCAACCCCGTCCAGGCTGTGGGGAGGTGCGTTGGGACCATGCAAGCTCCCAATTCACGGCAAAACACGTGAGGTGTTTCAGTGTCGCTGGCAAGCCTCACACCTTGCGTTGCTTCCACCCTTCATTTTCTGAAGGTCTGCGCTGCAACTGGGCAACCACGGGGGAAGGGTGTTGTAGTTTGAATTAGTGTCCTTATTTCTTGGCGGTTCTTAGCCGACCCCTACGTTTTTTTGACTTTTTGTATTTCGTGGGGGTTTGATGCTTTTAGCGGGGGATCTGAGGACCGCCCAGATTGTGAGAGGGTTGCGTTCTTTGGGAGCTTTCTGAGGAACAACTAGTGTGGAATCATGAGTCGACAAAACCCCTCTGAGAAGTAAGACGTGTGGCATAGGGAAAGGACGCCGTATTTGCCAGCCATGAGGAGGGGATGTGGCATATTTCCTCAACATACACTGCCTTGAATAAATCCTTCGAAGCAGCCACATGAAATGCCGAAGACCCAGCAAAAGCAAACATGTCCTGTGGGGTTTCTTGTGGCTCGGTATGGTTGCAGACCTGTTTCCCACGTTTTCGCCGGTAAATTTTCTCGAACGCAAACGGCCGATTCGACTGGCTCAGCATCCGAGGCACACGATGCGAGGCTCCATCCCATGGATGGCGCCGGAGGCGAACGTGATGCGGTGGTTTGGTTTTGGATTCCCGTCCGAACGCTGGCGGCCATACTGTGGATGGACGAAATCCTGCACCACCTAAGAAACGATGGGAAACCATTGTTTGTTGGTATTTACATTGGAATCATCATTCCAGGGTTTCTTAGGTGGTGCAGGATTTCGACCATCCACAGTAGGTGTCCTTTTTAGGTTAGTTTGGTTGAAAATAGATGGCCCTGCCTACAGTTTGGTTCTAGTCATTTACCGGTGCCATCGATTTTCCCAAAGGACACACTCACCAAAGTCATCCCCCCCGTTTAGGGATAAGTCAAAAGGGGGTAACCATGTTTCTCATTTTCTGACCTTAACCCCCAGAAACTGGCAAGAACCCATATGACCTTCTCAAAATGCTGAGAAGGTGTCACTGGCGCCCTCAAAGAATGACACACCCGTGAAAACACGGGCGGTGCTCGGAAAGCTCTCGGAGAGTTAGTTCAAAACGTTCTCCTTAAAGGAGCCGTTGTGGTTAATTTGATTGGTTGATTGGTTGGATGATCGAGTTGGCTGTTTTAGTTTGAGTTGAACAGCGCGCTATTGAATCAAGTCGAATTGAGGTGTTGATTGTGTAGTTGCACAAAAAATAAAGGTTGGCCAAGTATGACTCACAATCTAAAGATTCTGTGGTTTACCCTTGTAACAACCTTGGAAGCCGAACAGCGGGTGCTGGGAGCAGGTCTTGGCCCATGCGCGCTACGGCCGCGCAGCCGACCTCTGGAGCTTCGGCTGTGTGGTCATCGCGCCTCGCTCTGATCGATTGCCGGCGCTCGTTTCCGCGCCCGTTTCCGGGGCGGCGCTTGGGTCCCGGGTCCCGGGTCCTCGTTGGTTTTGGGGAGTCGGACACCCCAAAGTGGCGGGGGTTCCTTTGGCTAGGCCATTACTACACAAAGATGCGAGGTAGACTCAATACAAAGGAACAGCCAGGTGCGCCCAAGGCTGAGCCAGTTTTGCGGGGGCAAAGCCTTCCATTTCATGTTTCCCTGTTGGTGGTCAAGGGGAAAAAATCTGTCTCCGCTGGACGTGCAGTTATTCTTTCCAAGGCCTTAAGCAATTGGAGGAAACCTGGGTGTCCCAAGTGTTTGCATTTGAGGGGCCCGTTCTCCGAATTGTGTTTGGATGCGGGTTTCCCTTCAAAACAATATATAGAAGCTGCTAGGATGTCACTTTGATGGATCCAAACAAAACATGCAGGATAGGCAGCAGGCCAGTTGTTTGGTTGATGTGCTGTGTTGTCTCAACTTGCTCTTGATGGCCGTTGTTTGCCTGCCTTTTGAAGCGGTGTCCCCCAAGTCTGTGGTGGACTTGGAAGACCACACTTCACCGTTTGTGTGGCGGAGTAGTTTAAAGTGTTTTGGGTACGTGGCATGTTGGTGAGCCTTATCCTCTCCTTGTTCAGTTTGGGCACCTGTGCTCCCAGCACTTGGTCAGAGTCTCAGTTCGTTGCTCCCCAGGTAAAGAGACCATGGCGTCGCTCCATTGGTAGCCGCGTTTGAAAAACCCCAAGGTGCCAGTACAGGAGGGAGGGCGTACCAAGCTTTTCTTCTCATGTTCCGCCTGCCTGAGATCTGACTGCAAAGTGGTTCAGATACTACTCAATGGAGTGGGGACACATTGGCTGGTCAAAGTGATCCTTGCTCCATAATGTTTGCTCTCCCCCGCAGCCAAGCAATAAGAGATTCAAGACAGGTAAGCAGTCTAAGCAATCTGCAAGACTCCACTGCAAGAGGAAATGCCAAGCATACTTCAGCAATTGCGGCTTGCTTGGCCACGGCAGGAAATGGGCACGGCCAACATTCCATGGGGGCGCTTCGAGCAACTCGGCATAACTTTTGTGTATTTTGCGTCGGCACGCGCGGCCTACTCGCTTCTTGAAAAAGGGCAGCTCCCTCGACCACGGTGCGTCGCAGCTGCCGATTTGGGATAGCTTGAAAGAAGCCACGGGATCAAGAGCGAACGTCAAGGTCCAGAAGAATGGAACTAAGAAAGTCCATAAATTATGTTCTCAATCGCATGGTCAAGAACAGCGTCCGCTCGACATGCTGTTGTTTTGTTTTTGTTGGCTCTGAGTCCAAATCTTGGTACTGGTACATAGAGAGGGCGGTCAATAAGTGTGCCAGGGTTCTTCGATGCATGGTGTTTTAACGAAGCCTGGGATGGCAGCGTCTCCAAAAGCAATGTGTCGCCTTTGTCATTTGCCACAGGTGTTGGAGTTTCCTGCTGAGTTGATTGCCTTTCATCTTGACTGCTATTGGGTTGGATCTTTAGGCTTTAGCTTTTTGGTTGAAATCAAGTTGGGTTTTCCACTAAACCCATCTACCCCCCCCCAAAAAAAGTGAGGAAAAACAAACTTTTTGCAGGGGTCCTTCCAGCAGCAGGAACCGAGAAGGGAGCTGACTCCTGGAGTCTCCGAGGCATCACATGGCCGCCTTGGTGAAGATCGGTTTGTCGCAGGATGGCTCTGGCTTGCATGGCTTGCATGGCTTGCATGGCTTGCATGTGCGGGCCTTGCCTAAAGCAAAGCTGGCGCTTGCTTGGCTTTTTTGTGCATGAAAGCCCCAGAGTTCAGGATCCATTGGCGCTTTTGGAGGGGGGGTCCGTTCAGAATCAGGCACATTCCCGCCCAAAACCTCAAGCGTGGAACCTGAGAAAGACCCGAGTGACATGTTTCCTCGAACAGGGGCCCGCAGTCAGGTTCTCCATTTGGGCGGGTAAAGGATGCCCTTTTGTCCCATTGCCAGTGGAGGTCCGGGTAAGAGAACACGGTGCAGCTTGATCACAGGAGACGCCTCCGCTGCCAGAGCAGGTGAGCCTCCAGTGCAAGGAGCTTCGGAAGCCGACGAAATTGGCACGCGAAAGTGGTGGGTTTCTCAAAGTGGGGGTCCCCATTTGGGTGTGTCGTGTCTTGGGTATTCTTTTCGGACGGTTTGAAGGGAAACCAAGCGGACACCACCCATGTCCCCTATTTTGAGATGAACCAATATGCCAATATTGGCTGGCAGTAAAAGAAAAGTCAAGAGGAAAGGAAACACTGCAAGGAACCAGGTCTAGCGATTGTTTCCCGTGGCACCAAGGCGTAAAGTGCTTTCGGAAATGCAAAGCAACAGTTTGCTCCCACCCTGTTTCGTCATGTGAGCCACAATCCAAAACCTGATAGTTGAAGGTTAGGAACAGTCCCAACCAACGAGCGCAGCCTTGGTGACCAAGTCTTTGCATGGCTTTGGGTTCACTTTTTTGGTTTGACGTTTGGAGTAATGTTGATCCAGGATTAACAAACCCGTCCCATGATTAGGGGGGTGTTCCCTCCAAAAGTGGTCTGAATCCCCACCAAAAAGGGGGCACCCCTCAATCAAAATCAACCAGGGGCTTATTACTCCGGGGTTAACGTTATCTTCCATTTGGTGAAATATATATATATATATATGTGTGTTTGTTATTATTATTATTATTTCTTTCTCTGGTCTTAAAGGGAATCTATCACTGCTGGAAAGATTTTTGTTTTTGTTGTGTTTTTTTTCCCCAGGGGACTGAAGCAAATGGAGGTTATGCACGTTGGGCTTTGGCCAAGAAAGCGCAGCCAGCCACCGGCCGCCGGCCGCCAAACCGCCGAATCGCCGCGCAAGGACTTCATCTCCAGCTGTGTGCGCCGAAACCCAGACGAGCGCCTGACTGCCACGGACGGGAGAACCGGCCGTGTGTTGCGTGGGTGCCATGGCTGCCATGGCTTGGTGGTTTTGAAAGGGCAACCAAACGGAGAACGCGAAGTGTAGGGGGTTCCATGAATTTGAGACAACCCCCGTTGGCTTCTTGAGTTGCTTTTGGCAAAACTGATGGCACTGAGGAGTAGGACTTGAAACCGGAGCCCTCCATGCAACAGGCGGGACCTGTGTTCAACCAGAACCAAGCTTGCGCATGAAAGTAATCATTTGCTTCTGACCATGGGCACCCGGTTCGCTTGGTTTGCTTGGTTTGCTTCCATGCAGTTTGTGGTAGTGCTGTGGGGGTGCACAGACCTGGGACGGACCATTTGCCCCCCTCCGTAAATAGCTGAACTGCATACGCTGGATTGGCCTGAAAGTCCGCACGCGTGCGTGGGATGCCCTACGAAGCGCAAGCGCATTTTCGTCTACAGGCACACCTCTCTTTTGCTTCCCTTTGGCGTCCAAAAGGGAACCATCAAATACTGGCACAACCCACGAATCAAGGCACGCGTCTCGCACCTGCATGAGCCGTTTGCAGGAGTTGCTCCATCATGAGTGGCTCGCCATGGTGATGGATGCATGGGAAGATCCGCCACTTGAAGAAAGACAGGGAGGGTGCCAGGCTTGAGGTGAGTTTGTTGCAAGCGCCTCTTTTGTGAACGCAGTCCTCATTGGCACAGTTGTTTGTTTCTTGGCCTTCCAATCCGCAGAATGCAGAAGCTGGAAAGATGAGGCCTTGGCACAAGGGCCGCAACATGCTGTTGGGCTTGTCTTTCTTTGGGTTTCTCTTTGGCTTCCTTTAAAGCAACCCCACAAAAAGGGCAACGCTGGTTGTTGGCTCATGGTGGTATGTCGATCCAAACGCCATCGCTCAGCGGTGGGTTACTTGGCAGGGACCGGCAGCCTCGATCCATTGGACACGTTGCATTGACTAGGCCAGATGTCAAGACTGGGCAACGCAATGTAGCTTTGGGCTGTTGGGCAAATCAGGAGTAGACGAACATAGACGAATTGGGGGAAAACGAGCCACAGCAGTGTTCATTGCTTTGCGGGCTCACCTTGGTTTGCAGAATTTGGGGCCAACGTGGACCCGCGGCTCAGGTGAGGACACCGCCGTTCCCAGAGTCGCAGTGAGCGATGAGCTGGGAGAGGCGGATAGAGAGAGGTAGGTGCAGCTGAGTGGCAGCGAAAGCTCGACTCAACTTGCCCATTTTCCACTGGCCATGTTGGGGGAGTGGCTCTTTCATGAAGAAAACGAGGATGTCAAGAGCCGAGAAGTTCATTTTTTTGAGTCAAGTGTTGCAGTGTTTCAGGAAGGCAAGCGCATGGCAGGCACCTAGCTCAACCCCGGAAGCCAAGTTAGAGCACTTCGCCAAAAAAGGCGTGCTGGTTGCAGATAAGTACTCGTTGCACGGCTTGTTCTCGGCGCCTCAGCGCCTGGCACAATGGTTGGGCTATGTTATTCACATACAACTTAGGTGGTCAAAGTCGTGGTGTGATGTGTGATGTTCAAGTTTACGGCCTGCACCATGGTGCCTGGCGCACACGGAATGCTTGCCGACTGCCGAGGGCGCAAGGCAGCCTAGCAGCCAGCCAGAGGCTTTCAGCCTGGAGAGGTGCAAAAAGACGGCAGGAATGCAGTATTTGTGGGCGCCCTTTTTGTTGCCTTGCTGGAGCTGAGAGAGAGGGAGCATTTGGCGTTGAGCCTTCAACCGGGGAATTTGGTTTTGGCGGGATGCTTCATGTCATAATGGCAAGTGATTGTTCATGAACGAGCAACAACCCATTGCCTCCTCTCCATCATCATCCCTTCTCGTGGTTGCCCCTCCCTCAGTTCTGTCCGTTGGCCGGCCTTTCCGCTGAGTCTTTATAGCAGGCCTGTGGTGTTTTTCTTGTTTCCTCCTTGGCTGCTGTTGTGTTCGTTTTTTGTTTTTGTGCGGGTCCTCCTTCAAACATGGTTGCTGAACGTACTTCCACATGCCCGCACGTGCACGAGTCCCTAATTGAAAATGTCCACCCAGACATTAGCAAGGACAAGGCCAAACCGAGGGCTGCAGTTTGAAGGGGCCGCATTTTGATGTGATTTTCGGATTCTTGTGCCCTCCCCACGCAGGGCAGCCACTTCTGCCGTCCGACACTTGGTGTGCCTCGCAGGTTCCCCTTGGCAGAGGTCCCCGGACTGCGAAGTTAACGGTAGATCCCACGTCAGCGGCATACGGGTCTAGCTTCACACCACGAATGGTGCAGAAGGGGACTTGGGTGGAGGGAAACATTTGGGGGCAAGCCATGCGGGTATGTGGGGACCCCCAATATGGTGGTTTGACTTGTGGTTCCCTCTCAATCCACCCCAACAAGAAAAACACAGACACTCCCATGTGGCAAATGTGCTTATCCGCAAACTGCAAGTCTAGCCTGCCTGCGATGCGCTAAGAGATTGCCTACATCCCCATGGGTTTGCGTCCCGCTGGATTTGCAAGCCTCGGCTGGCCAAGGTTTGTTCAATTTGTTCCTCGCAAACATTGGTGGCATGTATAAACGTTCAAAGGCACCCAGTCCACTATCTGCGTATGCTAGCAATCTGATATCTCAGTTTCGTAGGCACATCCTTGCTTTCCAGGTTTGCATCCTGCGTGTCCCATTCGCAGGGCGTGATTTGCTGAGGCAGCCCACCTTTCCAATGGGAGGGATGATGCCTGCGGCCCAGTGAAGGTGCTTTGAACGCAAATCTACCGAGCTTCCACCCAAGAACGTCAGGCTCCATGTTTAGCGGACAGGGTGGCACCAAAAAAGGGGATTCAACTGCAAAAACACAGGGGACATACACTGGTGGGCGTGCTGCGATACTCCACAAAAGCACGGTAAATGTCGGTAAACTAGGCAGTTTGCTCCAGATCCAACTGCAAAAACACGGGTCTGGATCTTCCATCGATGCAGTAGAGCTGAAGGCCCCAGATGATGGCTCCCATGGCCCGGCCCTGAGAGGGCGGAGCTGCTGTGCGGCCTTGGATTCCCGGCCCGATGTTTGGATGTGGCATTTTTCGGTGAAAGGGCGTGGAAACCCAGCCGAGACAGTGGTCGGTGTTTGTCAACTATGCGGGGAGTGGGCAAGGTTTGTTCTCCGCTGCTTCTTTGGCAGATGGTTGATGTGTTGCTTTTTCTTGATGTCCCTTTGGGGGGGTGGTTTTGAAGGGAAGCTGGAAGAACACCAACCTCAAGATCCCATCGCTTCAGGCCCCCATGGCTTCCATGCAGGCTCGGGATGGGAGGAAGGTGCTTTCAGTGTGTTGGTTGGTGGCACACGCTCTGGCGCGCCAAATTGGCAAAGGGTTTGGGCCCCTCTGGCACTAAGTTCTGATGTTGTCCTTGTGAGTTGCACAAGTTGCCTGGTCGATTGACAGATGCCCCGCAATTGAAGTTTGTATGTGCCACAAGTATGCTGACGGTTCCTGCAGGAAGCATGGTCAGGATTGACCGTAGCTCGCGATGCCGTCAAACATCAAAAGGGCCCTGGGCGGGGTTCAGGGTTCGGTTGGCCCGGACATTTGTTGGTTAAAGCCTTCTTGAAGGCTAAGGTTGGTTCGTGCGTTTCTGGGACCCATGGTATGCTCTATGCGAAGCGCAACTTGAATCCATGGCTCGGGCTGGCAGCCATGGCCAAAGACCTCAAAGCCTTCGAATCGGTAGCGCCGATTCCATGTTGCTTCGTGCCAAGTAATTTGATGCGCATCGTCCCACGAGACAAGGGGAAAACCGAAGCCCATGTGGGGGTCCGATTTTTGACCTGGGTCAGATGGCTCATGCAGATTTGTCGCCAGGTGCCTGTGCCGCAGCCGGCCACCTTCTCGGAGGACCTTCTCTCAACTGCAAGCGGCCCCAAGCCGCTTACCCCGATCGAGCCTAGGAGAGCCCAAAGCTTTCAGCTGGGATCCAAAACGGCACCAAGCACAAAAGCAAGAGCAAACTACAAGATCAAGCAGGATCACAAATTCAAGCACACACAAACACCCACACGGTAATGCAAGCATCAAGTGCAACGAAAGCACAAACAGCAAACACAACAGCCAACACAAGCACCAAACTCCAAGAAACAACAAGCACACGCCAACCTGCCAAGCAAAAACCCAAACAGCCAAACACAAAAGCAACACAAATACAAACAGCAGTTTGTGCCGGCACACACGCAAGCAGCCCATATCTCCAAAGCAACACAATCACAAAGAGCAAGCTCAAAAACACAAAGGGGCCTGTGTTTGTTTGAGGGCCCAGGGTACCCCTTTTTGGTTTGTTTTAAAAAGAAACCACCAGGAAGCCGTCCATGTTAAGGGGTACCTGAAGCTTGCTGGTGCTCAGTAGGAAATGACCATTCCGAGTTGGGAATGAACCTGGAAATGTCCTTCAAGGAAACCACTAAGTTCTAAAAGCCGGGGGCATTCCATTTCTCATCCCCTGTCATCTCTCGCAAGATTCCTTCCATTTTCGGTTTCCGCATTTTGTTTGGTGGCTGCCCCACTTAACATGGTCTCCCCAAAAAGGGTTCCCTTCTATCCCAGGGTCACAAAGAGCAACTGAGCCATACCGGCCATCCACCCCGCCCAGTGACCCAGCCGGTCGCCCGGTCGCCCGGGTGGCCGGCGCCAGGAGCACCGGGCCAGCATGGAGCGCTTAGCACAGCTGCCGCCCACGGAGCTGGAGAGGCTGCCGCAGGCCACCAAGGCCATCTCGGGAAAGTGGGTGGGCATGGCATGCGGTTGGGGGATTTGGTGGGTTGGGGGGTCATGGCCACTGGGTGCGGGGCGGGGGATTGACAAGTTGCGGTTGGGGGGGGGGGTTGTGGCGTCTTCGGGTGGCTCGTTTTTTTTTAAGGCCGCCATGTCGGAGGGTCTTTTCTTAAGTTTGAGCCTCCAAAAAAGGCTTCGTTGTTTCTTGTGGTATTCTTTTAAGACCAAGGGGTACCGAGCCTTAGAAAAAGCAACCACATGTCCCGAGTTCCGCGACGTTTGGCAAAATATAAGCCAGCACGGGCCAGTTGCTTGGACAGAAGTGCCGAACACGCATACAATTATAAGCAAGGGGTGCCGTAACTCAAGTCCGGAGTTGGACTCGAAATGCTTCTAAGACCATTGTGCTAAGTCACTGTTGTTGAGCATGTATTTAGGTGTTTAGGTGCTGTTTCTGTTCGTTGCTGCAACAAGTTCTTTAGCCAAGCTTCACCCATTGAAGTGAAGAAGGTGATCTAGGCTTCCAATGCGTGTCAAAATCCCTCCTTTGGGACCATGCAAAAGCCTGCCATGGGAGACGTGTCAAAGACCTTGAGGTGTTCATCGTATTTGTGCCAGCCTTCCCTTGGAAATGCTGACTGTTGTTTTGGCTATGAAGTTGTAGGGAACCACCTTAAAACTGGTGGGTGGACACAAATCCCCACCGAACTCTGACGTCCACCAAAGGGGCCCAAAGTAAAATTCAGCCCCGTTTTGATATCCCTTCCCCCGTGGTTGTAAATCCAGGGCCTAGCAACGCTTTCGCTAAGGTATCCAAGATGTCCCAAAAATGCCGGGTTGATTCCTGCATTCTCCAAGAAGTGAACCTCCCACAGCTCAGCTGTGGCAGCTCTCATTGGCTCGTAGCTCCACAACAAGCGGATTTCGAAGTACCATGTGCCTGGAAATCAACTGGCTCTTTCTTAAGCGCGTTTAAGGCCCTGCCTTGGTTCAAAGTGGGCTGACTGCGCTTGAGTGGCTTTGAGCATGTCGTCAGATGCAGCTCCTGGAGTACTTGCAGAAAGCTCCGCGACCAGAGACATCCACACGCGTCAAGGCGGAGATTGTGAAATGAGCCGGGAAACGGCCCCAGGATGTGGAACAAACAAGCCATGCAAAGGGGTTTAGTTTTTTTATAATGTAAGTTCAATGGTAGAAGAAGTGACGGTCAGCCCTTTCAAAGGCCAGCTGCACCTTGGCAACATGGTTTGGACACTTCTCACTGAGCTTGCAGATTATTTGCCGTGAAGGAAGGGCAAGCGCGGACAATAACATCACTCAAGAAAAATGATGTCTTTGAATATGTCCGAATTTACAGCCTTAATTTTGATAGGTATTTAGGAGTTCAATGAATGGTGCTTGGCATGCATTTGATGCTCCAAACTAGCACCAGAGCTGGGGCCGGAAGTGTCTAAAAGCATCATGCACCCATGGAAAGGATCCGATCACACACCACAGCCCCCCTTGCGCACGAGCGCGGCGCGCTGCCAAAGACACATGATGTACGTGCGAAAGTGCATACATCCTCTTGTGCGTCCCCCCCGATGTGGCAGTAGTGTCCAAAACTTGCTGATGCGTGGCGCACGATAGCTACAGCCCTCAACGCAACAGAGTTGCAATTTTGTCAAGCCAGAGCGAGCCGGAATATATTTTAGATCTGCATCACAGAAGGTGATTAGATGGGTCACCAACCCACCCATAGAGATGCAGCTCAAGAGTGGAATTAATGTGAGTGCTTGTAAGAAAGCATGATTTTGCCTAATTTGGAGAAGTGTTGGCCCATGTGCGAGGCCGTAGGGCATATTGGAGTATTATTTATGTTTAGGTTAGCTACTCGTTATATATTGTTGTTTCTTGTTTTTTTTTTTGGAATGAATTGGATTATTGAATTATTGATATTGTGTAATATTATATTATTGAATTAAATTATATATTGAATAATTGAATTTATATATTAAAGATTATATTATATTTAGATAAAGATATTATTTAAATACTATATATATATTTATATATTTGGAATTAAAATGTAGGGGTCCTGCACTCCGGGTCCCTGGCGGAATCAGCCAGCCAGCCAAGGAGATGCCCGGCCGAAGCAGCCAGCCAAGGAGATACCCGGCAGATACAGAGATTGGTAGATAGAGAGAGGTTGGTAGATAGATGCAGGGAGAGATAGGTAGAAAGAGAGAGAGAGAGAGTCAGAGAGAGAGGGAGAGAGATAGGTAGAGAGGTAGGTAACTATATATATATATATATATTTATGCATGTAGATAGGTAGATAGAGAAATATGTATGTATATATACATATGTAGGTGGATCGGTATATATCGAGAGAGACAGAGAGATTTGCACATAGAGAGAGAGAGAGAGATTTGCAGAGAGAGAGAGAGATGGGTAGATAGAGAAAGAGGTAGCTATATATATCTATATATATATTGATAGAGAGATAGAGAGAGAGTGAGATAGGTCGATAGAGAGAGAGTGAGATAGGTCGATAGAGAGAGAGATAGGTAGATAGAGAAGTATGTAGATAGATATATGCATATACATGTAGATAGATAGGTCGGTACAGAGAGAGAGAGAGAGAGAGAGAGAGAGATAATATAGAGAGAGAACTAGGCAGATAGAGAAAGATGTAGATAGATAGATAGAGGGATAGAAAGGCAGATAGGTATAGAGAGAGAGAGAGGCAAATGTAGACATAGAGAGAGAGGTAGGTAGATAGAGAATTATGTAGAGAGGTGTATATACATATGTAGATGGATAGGTAGATAAAGAGATGTGTATATATATATATATATTTATTTATGTAGATAGACCGGTGTATATATATATATAGAGAGAGATATGTAGATAGGGAAAGATGTAGATAGAAGTTTAGGTAGGAAAAATGTAGTTCTATACAGAGAGAGATAGAGATAGGTAGACAAAGCAATATATGTGTATATGTGTAGACAGATAGGTCTACATAAAGCAGATAAAACATATGTGCAGAGATTGATTTATATATATATATATGTAGAAAGATAGGTATATATAGGGAGATTGGGAAACAGAGGGAGGGAGAGATAGGTAGTTAGAGAGAGAGAGACAGAGAGATAGGTAGTAGGTAGATAGAGAGAGAGAGAGAGACAGGTAGATAGAGAAGAATGTAGATAGATATACACATATACATGTAGATAGATAGGCCGGTAGAGCGACAGAGAGAGAGAGAAAGAGAGATAGGTGAATATAGACAGAGAACCAGGTAGATAGAGAAAGATGTAGATAGATATTTAGATAAAGAGATAGAGAGAGATAGGTATAGGGAGAGAGAGAGAGAGAGATATGTATATTTAGGGAGAGGGAGATATGTAGATAGAGAGAGATGGGTAAATAGAGAAAGATGTAGATAGATACATAGATAGTGAAATAGAGAGGGAGATAGGTATTCATCAAAGGAAGTTTAACAAGAAACTTCCGTAGTACTGGAACTAAATGAGCCAGCTGCTTTGACATATATGGCCATGACAGGTAGCTTGACACATATATAGCTTTCCAAAATATGGTTAGCGTGACAGATAGATAGCTTTGACGTATAGCTAGCGAAAATGCTTCAACAAATGCTGAAATCAGGAGAGCTGGGGGATAGCAAGATGCAGAAACGTTGGCGCTGTGCGTGAATTGGACTTCCGGACAGTGCGCAAACCACCTCGGCTGCGACGCCTGTACGGAGGCGGGTGCGGGACGGTCCCGGAACGGTCTCGGAGACGGGACCATTGGCACGGCCGAGCGCAGGTTTCGCAAGGTTTGAATTGCGTGGCAGGCGCAGCACTTTCGCAAGGCCAAGTATAGATTTCCTGGCAGGCGCAGCACTTTCGCAAGGTGCTGGATCCACTCTCTGCGAGCTGGGGGATAGCAAGATGCAGAAAACGTTGGCGCTGTGCGTGAATTCGGCTCCTTGCAAAGTCCACTTTCGCAGCTGGGGCTCGAATTCGCAACTTTTAAGTACGAAAGTAGTCCTGTTGCAGCTGTGACTCGAAATCGCAACGTTTAAGTACGAAAAAGTGCGCGAAGCCAACTTTCGCAGGGGATCGAAATCGCAAGTTTTAAGTGCAAAAAGTAGTGCGAAGTCCACTTTCGCAACTGGGGCTCGAGATCGCAACTTTTAAGCGCGAAAGTAGTCAAAAAAAAGAAAGAAAGAAAGAAAGAAAGAAAGAAAGAAAGCAAGCAAGCCAGCCAGCAAGCAAGCAAGGAAGCAAGGAAGGAAGGAAGGAGAAAAACACAGAAAGAAAAAGCAAGCAAGCAAAGAAAGAAAGAAAGAAAGACAGAAAAAAAGAAAGGAAGGAAGGAAAGAAAGAAAGAAAGCAAGAAAGAAAGAAAGAAAGGAAGGAAGGAAGGAAGGAACAAAAGAAAGACAGAAATAAAGGAAGAAAGAGAGGAAGGAAGAAAGGAAGGAAGAAAGGAAAGGCAAGAAAAGAAAAGAAAAAAAAAAGAAAAAAAAAAGTAAAGAAAGAAAGAAAGCAAGAAAGAAAGAAAGAGACAAAGAGAACGAGAGAAAGAGAGAACGAGAGAAAGAGAGAACGAGAGAAAGAGAAAAAGAGAGAAAGAGAGAAAGAGAGAAAGAACGAAAGAAAGAAAGAAAGAAAGAAATAAAGAAAAGAAGAGAGAAAGAAAGAAAGAAAGAAAAGACAGAAACTACAGAAAGAAAAGAAAGAAAAGAAAGACAAGACAGAAAAGAAACCAAGAAAGAACAAAAGAAAGAAAGGAAGAACGACAGCAAGCAAGAAGGAAGGAAGGAAGGAAAAAAGGAGGGAAGGGAGGAAAGCAAGAAGAAAAAAAGAGTCAAGAAAGGAAAGAGACAGACAACTATAGTTTTTAAATGTTTGAAACTTCCGCCCCCCGGCTCTGCCGGACCTTACTTGTAGAGAGAGAGAGAGAGAGAGATAGGTGTATATATATAGAGAGAGGGGGAAATAGGTAGATAGAGAGGGAGACAGAGATAGCTAGATAGAGAAATATGTAGGTGTATATATATATATACATGTAGATAGATGGTTAGAGAAATATGGATATAGAGAGAGATAGGTAGATAGAGAAATAGGTAGATAGAGAAATATGTAGAGGTATATATATATATATATGTAGATGGGTAGGTAGATAAAGAAATATGAAATATATATATATATACAAAAAATAGACAGATAGGCCTAGGTAGGTAGATGAAACATATGTGCATAGATTGATATATATATATATATATGTAGAAAGATAGGTGTATATATATATAGAGAGAGATTGGTAGATAGAGGGAGAGAGAGAGATAGGTAGATAGAGAGAGAGAGACAGAGAGATAGGTAGATAGAGAAGCATGTAGATAGATATATGCATACATGTAGATAGATAGGTCGGGAGAGAGAGAGAAATATATATAGGTGAATATAGAGAAA
The DNA here is from genome assembly GCA_963377175.1 of Effrenium voratum. Classification (NCBI taxonomy): domain Eukaryota; class Dinophyceae; order Suessiales; family Symbiodiniaceae; genus Effrenium; species Effrenium voratum. The sequence continues at coordinate 99,046 of CAUJNA010003334.1, forward strand.
GAAGTAGGCAGATAGAGGAAGATGTAGATAGATATTTAGATAGGTAGATAGAGAGGCAGATAGGTATAGAGAGAGAGAGAGATGTAGATACAGAGAGAGAGAGAGATTGCATATATATATACATATTTGTAGAGAGATAGGTGTGTATATATATATACATATATGTAGAGAGAGAGAGAGATTGATAGATAGAGAGAGAGATAGGTAGACTGAGAAATATGTAGATAGATATACACATATACAGGTAGATAGATAGGCCGGTAGAGCGAGAGAGAGAGAGAGAGAGAGAGGGAGATAGGTCAATATAGATAGAGAACTAGGTAGATAGAGAAAAATGTAGATAGATATTTAGATGGAGACATAGAGAGAGATAGGTATACATAGAGAGAGATAGGTAGATAGAGAAAGATGTAGATAGGTTTATACATGGCGAGATAGAGAGAGAGAGAGAGACAGGTATTCATAGAGAGAGAGAGAGATAGGTATATACATAGAGAGAGGGGAGATAGGTAGATAGAGAGGGAGAGAGAGATAGCTAGATAGAGACATATGTAGGTATATATATATACACATGTAGATAGATAGATGGTTAGAGAAATATGTAGACACACACACATATATATATATATATTTCTTTTTGCATATGGATCGGTATTCATCGAGAGACAGAGAGATTGGTAGAGAGAGAGAGAGAGATGGGTAGATAGAGAAAGATGCAAATAGATTTTTAGATAGAGAGGTAGAGAGAGATAGGTAGATAGAGAGGTAGAGAGAGATAGGTAGGTGGAGAGAGAGGGAGATTTGCATATATATGCTCACCCCCCCCCGTGATCCACATTTGGCATTGCTGCACCCAGTTCTGGCCTGGCTCCTCAGTTTTGGCACATTTTGGCACTCTTTCAAATTTTGGCTTTAAAGGTGCTTTTCCTTCCCAGAAGGATTTGGCCAGTTTTCTAATTATAATTTAAATAGAGTTTACAAGGGAAGAACTCTAGTAGAATTTGTAGTTTTAGCTAGAATAGCATCTCCTTTGCAACGATGATTTCAATTTAGATTTCAATCGGGGTCCTTTCCCAGGAGGAGTGTTCATGTTTTTCAATGATAATTTTAATGGAATTTAACAAGGAATGAATTCTAGTATAATTTCTAATTTAGGGTGAACCTGACATAGGGCCTCCTTTTTCAAGAGGCTAGAGATATGTTCAAACAATTGCAACATATGATTTTAATTTCTGATTAGATTGTAAAGGTGGGATTCCTTTCGCACGGGTTTTTCAACTAAGGTTAAATGGAATTTAGTAAGGATAGTGGCCTAGTATAAATCCTAGCTTCCATCATAATTTAGATAAGAGTTCCTTTTTAAAGAGTCCTTCAAGTATAGAGTTCAAAGGTGTTTCCTTGCCAATGGGAATGCCTCAGCCGTTTATTCAAGCATATTTTACATAGGAATTAATAGGACTGAGTTCGAGTAACATTTCTAGTTTGAATTAGAACTTCAGTATGCTTTCTTTTTTAGGCATGATTTCAATTTGATTTTGATTGGAATTCTTATGCCAAGTTGGACTTTAAAGGGGTTTCTTTCCCAGAAGGATTTGTTCAATCTTTTACTCAGAATTTAGAAAGGATTTACATGCCAACAACATATCTATCTTCAATTTTGTTTTAAGTAGGATTGCGCAACGGCCATCAAAAAGGGCCAGTTTGCGAGATCTGCGATATGACACTCGTCTACTCTCATCATGTCCTCTACTTGTCGGCCCAAAGTGCTGAGAGGTCCCTAGAAAACCTAAAACCTAGTCTCCAGGAGTCTTCAGCTGCCAAGCTGTCAAGGCTAGGTTGAAGAGGGACCTCTCAGCATTTTGTGCTTCCAGGTGCTCAAAGTGCTGGAAGGTCCCTTGTAATCGAAAACAAGGGACCTTCCAGCACTTTGAGTACCTGGAAGCACAAAATGCTGGGAGGTTCATATTTCATATTGCATGGAAGATGAAAGTCCACCTGCTTCATGTGAAAGCACTCGAACAAGCTCAGTCTGCTTCATCTGAAACCCATGTAGCAGTCAGCAAGCCTTATCTTGAAAAGCACATCTGCAAAACAATCCAACATGTCTGCTTCATCTAGAAAACACTGTATTTTACAGTGTTCTCTTGCATTCCACACTCTGGGGGTGGATCATGGGGGGGGTGACCACATATATATATATAATACATATAGAGAGAGAGATGGTATAAATGGGCGGAGATATATTTAGATAAATAGATAGACAGATAGTAGGTTAGATGAATACTGATATGTGTTTATAGCTATATCTTGATACATATACTCAGAGAGAGTGATATAGACACTTGTTTAGATAAAGATAGATATAGGAAGACCGGTAGATATATTTTTATAGATGGATATAGACGGAAAGAAAGATAGATATAGATGTAGATGTAGGTGTAAATTCAGCGCAGATAGACATTTTTTGTATATATGCCTATACAGATAGACATGGATAGATATAGATAGACCTTAAGCGTAATGTATATAGGTACGTAACTATACAGAGAGGTCTAGATGGATATAGATTGGGCCGGATTGGGCCGCCCACCCCAAACACTTTACATCGACCCTAAACCCATCCTAAACCCACCAACCCAAACCAAGCGCGCCCGAAACCCACCTCAAACCCACCCAACCCCGACCCTAAGCCAAACAACCCTAAATCAATGCACAGTAATCCCACCCCCAACAAGCTCTAAACGAAGCAACCCCAGCCATGCTCGACAAGTTCGTTTTTGATGCCTAATATTGTTTTGATGCCGCAGTTTCCAGGCTTTTTACTTTGTTGTGCGGCAAAAATTGTGCCCAACAAGTTTTGTTTGACACCTAATAAGTTTTTGTTTTCTGATCTTTGGAAATAAGAATTAGTTGATGCTTAATAACTTTGTTTTGATGCTTCACCCTGCAGGGACACCGTGTACTTGGAATAGTTTCTAGCACATAAAGCTGGCTTCTTCGGGACTCCTTACTTGCGCAGTCACTGTTGGGAGCTGGCCTATTCCTGCCCCCTGCAAACACTTAAGAAGTCCGTGAAATTTTGGGCTTGCAAAAGCACGATCAACACACACACACCGAACAATAAGCCGACACACGTTAGTTGATTTTGTTGTTCGCGACAATTCATTGCGTATGTTGCTGGATTGATCCCTGCAGACTTCCGCTGTCATCTGGCTTGCGCTGAATCTGTGTGTTTTCGGTTAGCTTCGTTCGCAGGGCTGAGATAGATAGATAGATTTCAGCCTAAAAAGATAGACGGAAATATAGGGAGAGAGAGAGAGACAGAGAGACAGGTAGATAGAGAAAGGGGTAGATGGGCAGATAGATAAATAGACAGAGACAGATGTGGGCAGAGAGATTTGGAGGTGGAAAGATAGAGGGAGAGAGAGAGAGAGAGGGGGTGGTATTGGTAGGGATAGATAGATAGATAGATGTATGTCTATATAGGTAGGCAGGTATATAGGAAGAGCGATAGGCAGATAGAGAAAGATGCAGGTAGTTAGATTCGATAGGGAGAGAGATAGGTAGATAGAGAACATGTAGGTAGATAGGATTTAGATAGGTAGAGAGAGAGGGGGGGGGTTGATAGATAGCTATGCAGAGATAGAAAGATTGATAGATAGACTGATGTCTATATAGGTAGGCAGGAAAATAGGAAAGAGATAGGTAGATAGAGAAAGGTATAGATAGTTTTATAGGTAGAGAGATAGAGAGATGTAGGTAGATAGAGGGAGAGAGATAGGCATAAATGTAGAAAGAGAGACATAGGTAGATAGAGAAAGATGTTGGAATATAGATAGAGGGAGAGAGGGATATAGAGAGATAGATAGAGATAGAGATAGGTAGATAGAGAGATTAAATCGACTACATACATAGATAGACAGAAAGAAAGTTAGATGGAAAGAGGGAGAGAGCGAGGGAGAGATAGACCGATAGAGATAGATAGGTCGGTAGATAGATCACTAGATAGGCGAGTAGGTAGGTTGAAACAAGTAGATAGATAGATAGACAGATAGATAGATTGTTAGATAGATAGATAGATAGATAGACAAATAGATAGATAGATAGAGGTCGATAAAAGACATAGATAGATAGTTACTTAGATAGGAAGATAGAAAGATGGAGAGACAGATAGAGATAGCTAGATGGTTACATAGATAGAAAGATGAAACAGATAGATAAACAGGTACGCAGGCAGAAGGTAAATAGATACGTAGATAGATAGATAGATAGATAGAAAGATAAATGGATTAGATAGATAGATGGTTAGATAGGTAGTTACATAGATGAATAGATAGACAGATAGATAGATAGATATAGAGAGAGAGAGATAGATAGATAGGTATATAGGTTGATAAATAGGTAGGCAGGCAAGTAGATAGATGAATAGAGCTAGATAGGTAGGTAGATAGATAGAGACAGAGAGAATTGGACAGGTAGATAGATAAATAGGTAGGTCGGTAGACGGATAAGTAGCTGGGTACGTAGATAGACAGATAGATAGATACAAAGAGAGCTAGAGAGAGATTGATGTAGAGAGAGAGAGAGAGATGGATCGATATACAGATAGATCGATCGATAGAAGTTTTTAGATAGATAGACAGATAGGTAGGTAGTTCATGGAGATTTAGAGAGAAAGATAGATAGATAGATGGACAGATCCATCGATAGATAGGTGGGTCGATACATAGATGAATAGGTAGGTAGGTTGATAGATAGACAGTTGGATGGATGGATGGATGGATGGATAGACAGATCAGATAGACAGAGAGACAGGGATAGATAGACAGACAGATAGATAGATAGGTTGGTGGGCTGGTAGATTGGCGGGGAGGCTGTAGGGAGATAGATTGCTAGATGGATTACACATGGATATAGAGATAGAGAGATAAGGAGTCAAGAGAGAGAGAGGGAGAGAGAGAAAAAGAAGCAGAGAGACAGATGGCTAGTTACATAGAGTGAGAAAGAGAGATAGAGATAGATAGAGAGATACATAGATAGAGGTATATAGATAGAGAGCGAGATCGAGATAGATATTGAATAGATACACAGACAGATGAGTAGGTACGTAGGCAGGTAGAGAAATAGTTAGGTAGGTCGATAGATAATAGACTAGATAGACGGACAGATGGCAAGATAGATGGAGAGCTAGATAGATAGATAGATAGAGAGAGATAGATAGATAGGTTGGTAGATGGATAAATTGACAACTGAGTAGGTAGTTAAACAAGGTAGATAGTAAGATAGATAGATAGATTGATTGACTGATTGATTGATAGAGAGAGAGAGAGAGACAGGTAGATAAACATGAGGGAGAGAGATAGACAGGTGTATAGAGAGAAAACGATAGATAGATAGATAGATAGATAGATAGATAAAGAGAAATATAGATAGATAGATTTGCAGATGGCTTGATGATAAATACGTAGGGGTGTAGATAGATAAATAGGGATAGATAGGTAGGTAGATAGATAGATGGAGAGACAGAGAGAGATAGACAGGCAGATAAATCAATGGGCAGAAAGATAGATGGATAAATGGATAAGTACGTAGATGATAGATAGGAAGACAGAGACACAGAGAGAGAGAGAGAGAGAGGGAGATAGAGAGATAGATGGATAGAGATAGAGAGATAGATAGACAGACCGGTAGATAGATTGATAGATTGATGGAGATAGATCGATTGATTGAGAACTAGGTACATAGGCAGGCAGATAAATAGATGGGTAGGTGACCGGTGGATAGATTATAGACTAGGTAGATGGACATATAGAAAGATAGATGGAAAGAGAGAGAGAGAGAGAGAAATAAATAAACAGATAGATGGAGAGATTTAGAGAGAGAGAGATAGAGAGAGATAGAGAGATAGATAGAGAGGTAGGGAGATCGAGAGATAGAGAACTAGATAGATAGATAGATAATGAAAGTTCATATCTATGTAAAACATCACTGCTAATGGAAGTTTACCGATTGGCCAGGTTCCCGAAAATTAGGGCGTATTGGAAACCAGCCGAAAGGGACATGTAGGGACCCATATTGGATGTTTTAACCCAGTTGGTAGGTGCAGGACTTAATGTCCCGCGCGTTTTTTCTCGTAGTTGTAACATTCGTAAATGTTTGGCCCCGTTGCGGGGGGGATGCCTCGAACGAGTGTTCTTATCGATTTGGGCAGTAGATACAAGATCGAACGTATAGAAAAGAAAAATCGATGCGGTGCAGCGTCAGTCATACTCGGGGTAACGACTGGGAGAAGTGGGATTTGACGCCTTAGAACCTTTTGCTAATTGGGTTGAACATCACCATACTTGGGTGATAAATCAATAGGAGTTGGTTGATTTAGAACCACCTTAACCTTTATAGGGTGCAAGCAAATTCATGGAGGTGTCCTCGTACCGGAAATTAAAGGGGGACTCAGGAGGACCATGGCTCCAGGAACCCACCGGCGGAATTAGCCAGCCAGCCAAAGAAATGCTCAGCGGAACCCTCCTGTTGGAAGAAACCGGACGTATACAAAAACCAACTTTTGTAAACGACCATTTCTCATCAGAGCTACGCACTGGCAGAATTAGACAGTTAAGGAAACGCCCATGCGGAAGCCTTGTGTTGGAAGATGCCGGCCGTACACAAAAGCCAGCTTTTGTAAACCACCGTTTCTGATCGGAACCAGTCTGCGGAATCGGTCAGCAAGCCGGCCTGGAATCCACCGGCGGAATTAGCCGGCCAGCCTGCCAAGAAAATGCCCGGCGGAATCAGCCAGTCAGCCAAGGAGATGCCCGGCGGAATCAGCCAGTCAGCCAAGGACATGCCCGGCGGAATCAACCAGCCAGCCAAGGAGATGCCCGGCGGAACTAGCCAGCCAAAAAAATAGGCGGCTGCTGAAACTCTGAGACCCAGCTGTGTCCAAAATCGGCGGCTGGCGACTTTCAGCTTAGGCCCCGAACTCCAGGACCTCTATTAAAATGTATATATATATATAGATATATAATTTTAAAAATGAAATAAAAAAGAATAAATGATTTTATTGATTGATTATATGTTATTTTGAAATTAATTGATTATTTATTTATGTATTTTGCTTTGGATTTTATAATTGAAATGGATGTATATATTCTTATGTTCAAAATAATATTGAAATTATAATTTTTGGATTACAAAATTTTAAAATAATAATTTTGGAGCCAAAATTCGTTCTTAATTTGAAAATAATTTTTGTTTTAGAAAAAAACACATTCTAAAAATATTTTTTAATACCCGGAATTTTAATCGCAGTTTAATATATAATTGTAATAAAAGAAATATCCGAAATTCTGATTCGAAAATTATAATTTTGTAATATAATTATTTTAAAAAACATCTGGAATAAAATGTAAATATGAATAAACAAATATCGGTTTTAAAAAGAAACATAAATGTGTATTTATTCCTAATTGATATATAAAAAATCAAGAATGATAGAAATGTTAAAATAAAAAATATGTGTTTTGGTTTTTACTAATTCAATATTATATATATATATCAAATATCATTTCATTTTATAATAAGAAATCATATATATATATATAAAATCAACTAATTTACAAATTATAAATATATAAATAACCAAATAATATTTCGATCCACGAAATTTAAATCTATATATCGTAAATACAGATAATCTTATTAAAAAAATATTTTTTACGAAATAAATATAAATGAAATAAATATATATCAAAAATTGTCAAGGAAATAATTATGAATTATAAATAGATACTTCCAAAATCACCTAAATAGGCGGTCCAATATTTCCTCCCGATATTTTTCATATGTCAAAGAATAATCTCTCGAAAGAATTAATTAGAAGCCAGATCTTAAATTAGGCCTATCTAATTCCAAGAAACAAAATATGTTTTTTTGGTTTTTCATTCGACATATAAACATAGGATCCCCCAAATATCCCATTCGCCCGTGTTTTCCCAGACCAGAGACTCGTAACCAATACATTGTGTAATAGAATGATTCCTTAAATTATTATATATATAATATAGATATCCTGAAAAACATAATAAAAAATATTCGAGATATATATTAAATAATTCCATTAAATAATATGATAATTATAGAATATCGAGTTTAAATCTAAAAGCGAAATCATAATCATAATCATATAAACCAACAATTCATTTTTTGCAAATATATCTAATATTAATATTATTTATAATAATTATATATAAAAAGAGTTAATCTGTTTATATATTTATATATATATATATTCCAATTATACTTCAATTAATAATTGAATATATTATTTTTTTGAATATTACAAAGATTCATATTTTAATATATTTAAATCAATAATATAGAAATTAATAATATATAATAAAATATACTTATCATCCTAAATATATTCTAAAATAATCCCAAAATACATTCCAAAAAGGAATTTCACCAATGTTCCAATAAAATTCCACCCAAAATTACACAAAATTATATAAGAAATACAATATATTATAAATAAACAAATCACCATATATTATCAAACATATCATCTTAATTTATTGTTATATTACATTAATCTTCTATTTTATGATTTTTTTAATATACAACTTAAAAACAAATCCATGAAAAAGACTCAAAAATAATAATAGTAAAAACGGGTGGGGGAGTGGCGGGTTCAAACACGCGCCGCGCCGATATCCGCACGCGCCGATATCCTTGCTGGGCCCCAATAAATATCGGTGCGCACTCCGATATCCTCGTACGCTAATATCCTGGCTGGGCCGCGGTAATATGGAAGGATATCGGCGCGTACGCACCGATATGCATTAGGGCTTAGCAAGAATATCGGCCCGTACGGAGATCGGCATACGTTTCGATATACGATATCTACCGCGGCCCAGCAATATCGGCGCGCACGGATATCGGCGTGCGCACCGAAATCTATTAGGACACCGGAACGCGCGGATATCGGCGCGCGGAGCCCAATAAGGATATCGATGCGCGCGGATATTGGCATACACACCGTTCTATCGCGGCCCAATAATCATATCGGCGTACGCGGATGTCGACATATGTACCGATATCTTCCGTAACCCTTAAAGACATCGGCGCGCCGATAACGCGCCCCGATATTTACTCCAATTCCGATCGTTAAAGATTTTGATCTGCAATACGAAGCCTAAACAAAAGATTTTCCAATCATTTCTCTTAACAAATACTATAAATAATGATAAATTTATCTATCAAATTTTAATTTGTATGTTTTCAAAACCATAGAATTTTAAAATCTAGAGTATTTTCTTCTTATTTTTCCATAAAAGGTATTATTTATTTTCAATAATAATATAATCATTATATATTTTATTAATTATTTAGTCCAAAAAACATTAAGGTCAAAGAATATTACTATATAAAATATTCCTTAATCATGTATTCAATTTATATCCATCTATTCAATACTATAAATATATATTTGTCGATCAATTATCTAACCTCCAAAATCTTAAGGTTATAATAAATTGGTATCCAAAAATATCCATAATTTCTTTCTTAATATATATTAATTATAAACATATATAATCACCTTTTATTATATCAAATCTATAAATAATTTAAATAAAAAACAATATTAAAATATATATATTTATCAAATATTCAATCAAATATAATCTATAACATTTAATACCATAATAAATTATACCCCAAATATCTCTTTTATATTATTATCAATTATAACCATCCATAAAAATACTAACAAAGACCCACTACTTCTTTCAAAATAACAAAAAAATAACAAAATCAATATATAAAAAAAATATCGAATTTCATAATTATAAATATATATATACAATCATACTCACAAAAACAAGAATAAACAGACCAAGCAAGTGCTTAACAACAAACAATTTCAACATATTTCGAGAATTCAATAATTATACATTTAATTCTTTGTCTTAAACCCTATCCAAACAAAATACTCCAAAAAATTATATCTAAAATCAAATTATAAATATAATTTCTCAATAATACCTCTATATTTAATCAATAAAACATAATTATCTAAAACAAGAGAAAATAAATCCATAAATTATTATCCTCAAAAAATCTTAAATATAAACAACACCAAATTAAATTCGATTAACATATTATTAATCATACCATTCAATTCTCATATCACCAACCTCTCGCAAAACAAGCGCAATATTTAAACCAACATAAAAATAATATATTTAAATAAATTCATAAATCATACCAATGCGGTTTCAATCAATTTAAGCAATTATTATATTTAAAAATCTTAAACCAAAAATCAACCAATTTCATCATCTCATTATTAACCTAAATCGTATTATATATATATATATATATTCTTTTATAATACCCTTTATTAAAACTAAACCAAAAAACATCGAACAACAAAAATCAATTCCATTTCTAAAACAAATCATTCCACTCCCCTTATTTTTTTTCTCATTCGGCTGGAGGGCCAGCTGCTACTGTTAGCTCAGATCAACCAGCTGCAACGATCGGGCATCAACATATCACTGATATCAATGATGCTCACCAGGTGAAAAGGGGTAGCGTTAAACATCATGCCGTTCCGGGAAGGATGCAGCAGACCCAGCATCAAACTCAGCTTGGCGTGCATAACTAGGAAACACACGATCAAGCTGGGACAAACACCAAACCCATACCAGGCCTTCTTGTCTTGGACTTGCGCTGGCTCGGGAGTTTCAGGAATCTCCGGCTCTTTCATCACCTCAGCAGAATGTTCCGCTCAACTTGCAAATTCCGCAGCGTTTGCCCAGACGGCCCTGCACTTGCAACGCCCCGCCTCTTCCGGGGTGGCTTTGGCCTCTTCAAACGCCGCAGTGTGGGTAAAGACCAAAGCAACCTCTGACTCCGTCTTGAGGCTCTGCCGCATCTCGCTGAACGTCGTGTGCCCCTGAACGGACATCAATCGGTCGCCCTTGCTGCGCAGGCTGACGTCAATCAACTTGCGCTCTTCCTCCTCATGCTCCAGCCTGGCCTTTTCCTGCTTCACTTTCTCCTTGGCCTGTTCCTGCGCAATCTTTGCCGGTCTCTACCCAGCGTCCAAGGTAAGTCCAAGCCAAAAGATAAATCGCATTTGAGTCCTTGCATTGAAATCCACACACACACACAAACACACGAACACCGCCAAGCTTGCCTTTGAGATGTTGCTTCTCAGGCACTGGTGGAAAAAGGGGGGCGAACCAAGGGAGTCACCTCCCGTGGCGTCGGCAGGGCGAGGCGTTGCCTAGTGGAAATGCTTCTGCGAAGGCCAAAACGGCTTCTAAGAAGGGCCCAAAGGGGGGGGCCTTCAAAGGAACCAAAACAGTCTCGGCTGGAGGGCCAGCTGCTACTGTTAGCTCAGATCAACCAGCTGCAACGATCGGGCATCAACATATCATGATATCAATGATGCTCACCAGGTGAAAAGGGGTAGCGTTAAACATCATGCCGTTCCGGGAAGGATGCAGCAGACCCAGCATCAAACTCAGCTTGGCGTGCATAACTAGGAAACACACGATCAAGCTGGGACAAAAACCAAACCCATACCAGGCCTTCTCGTCTTGGACTTGCGCTGGCTCAGGAGTTTCAGGAATCTCCGGCTCTTTCACCACCTCAGCAGAATGTTCCGCTCAACTTGCAAATTCCGCAGCGTTTGCCCAGACGGCCCTGCACTTGCAACGCCCCGCCTCTTCCGGGGTGGCTTTGGCCTCTTCAAACGCCGCAGTGTGGGTAAAGACCAAAGCAACCTCTGACTCCGTCTTGAGGCTCTGCCGCATCTCGCTGAACGTCGTGTGCCCCTGAACGGACATCAATCGGTCGCCCTTGCACACCACCTTGTCGACTCGCTGAAGGGAACACTGCTCCCGGTTCCAGCTTTCCAGCGGAGTGCCGCGGTTGACAGCGGTCCCACCAGAGTAGTTGCACAAACCACTATGTTAGTTGCTCATGACTGGACATGCCCAGAAGTGAAATAACGCCCAACAACACCAAAAGGCCAACTTGCTTTGGACAAGTTGGCCTCACAAGATGTGCATTTTCAATCACACTTCGGACGTCGAAGTGGGGCGAGATGAAATCACGACAACCTTTTACCATGAGGGGCAAGCGCAGCAAGCACATGTTCTTCCGGGCCGCCCCTGCCAAACGTTGAGGATGGCGCTGGCCTAAGTCAACTGAGTCAACGGAAACACCTCGTGCGAGATGCGCAACAGCACGCCGGATCGGCCGCAATCTGCCCGCGCCTTTTCGTACAGCTTGAAAGTCTTCTTCATGGTGCTGCGGCTGGCCTTGGACTTGCTGATCTCGGGGGCGGCCTCCAGCTCCTCAGTCACGCCCAGGGCCATCGACTTCAGATCTTCCGCGGCCGCCTTCACCGCCAAGTCTGCGGCCTCTGCAAATCAGTTGCAAGACTTGTGCTACAAGCGAAACGAGACCCCAAGCAACCAACACGAACCCCCTTGATGCTCAAGGCTCATACCGCGCCTCTGCGAGAGCCAGTTCGAAGTCCCCACCGAGCCGCAGCATGAAAGTCCGTAAAGGGTTCCGTTCGATGTAAACACTCCAACGTGAGAAAAGCCCACAGAGGCACGCCAGTCCAGGGTTCGCACACACTCGAAACATACCCGCTTTCCTCTGCGAGCTCAAGTGAAACGCGCTGCGAAAGTTTGGGGCCGCCTCGCACGGAACGACGCCACGCAGGCTGCGAACCTTAACCTCACCCTGCCCCACTCTTGCCGCAAGAACCCCTGTACACACATACTGCGCAGGGCAAAAGAAATGTGCTGCACATGTATAGCCATGTCTGAGAACACTTGGCCCTCTCCGGCCTCCTTCTCTTCCGCGCCTGCAGCTTTGCACTTCTGCTGCTGCCCGAAGGGCGCCAAAATGCTCGGGGATGTGCTCTCCTCGACCTCCCGAGCTTCTGCGCAACTCCCAGCAAAGAAAACACAACCGTTCATTCCGCAAGCCAAAGGGGCAGCTTGCGCCCAACCTTCGCTTTGCGCCGGTGCCTCCAAGCCGAAGCACGAAAACACAAATTAGGTTTTGGCCGCCTTCTGGCAGAAAGGCGCGGGCCCGCAAACGTCCTTGTCTGGGTCGTAGAAGCACCGGAAGGCGCACTTGCTGCTCTTGCCCATGCAGGAGGCCTCGCCCAACATGGCATCGATCAGGACGCTCAGCTCCCGGTCCGGCTGGCTGAAGGCCTTGGCCTCGCTTCCGTCCATGTGAAGCTCCAGGCGTTGCGTACGCGGCTCGGGGTAAGCGGTCATCTCGTCCGCCTCGATGACCTTCTGGACGCCTTTGCTGTTGAAGAAGTAGAGCTGGCCGTGACCCTGGTAGACCACATGCCCCACCGAGCGGCCGCGCCAATTGGACTTGGTTTCGCCCACGGCGGAGTTGTCGTCAGCCCGGAAGTACAAGGCCTCATCCTTTGCGTACTTGGTGTTGCCCCACTTGCCGCCTTCATAGGCTTGCCACCCGACAATGCTGACAGTGTCCATTCCATGAACCTCCTTGATCACCGCCGCGCCGTCTGGCATCAGCCGATACTTTGTGTCCAGACCATCAATCTCTACATACTTCGGTGGCTCATGGGCGGACGTGTTGCCAGCAACATATCTGAAGGTAATTGTTGAATCCGACCATAATAACGATGACCTTGGCCCACAAGCACGCCTCCTTGCGTTTGACCCTGCCAGACAAACAGACAGACAGAAAGACAGTCAGACAGACAGACAGACAGGCAGAGAGAGAGAGAGAGAAAAAAGAGAGAGAGAGAGAGAGAGAGAGAGAGAGACAGAGAGAGAGACAGATGGACAGACAGACAGACACACGGACACGCAAACAGACAGACACACAGGGAAGAAGAGAGGAAGAGAGGAATAGAGAAAGAGAGAGCAAAAAGAAAGAAAGACGGAAAGAGGGACAGAGAGAAGAAAAAAAAAGAGAGAAAGAGAGAAAAAGAGAGAAGGAGAAAGATAGAAGATGGAAAGAGGGGAAGAGACAAAGAAGGAAGCAAAAAGAGAGAAGCAGAAAAAGAGAGACAGAAAGAAAGAAAGAAAGAAAGACAGACAGAAAGAAAGAAAGAAAGAAAGAACGAACGAAAGCAAGAAAGAAAGAGACAAGAGGACAAAAACATACACAAAGACAGACAAAGAGACAGAGAAAGAGAGAGAGAGAGAGAGACAGAAACAAAGGAAAAAAACAAAGGGACAAAGAAACAAAGAGGCAAAGAGACAAAGAGACAAGGAGAATTAGAGGTGGGACAGAGAGGGACAAGCAGAATAGGAGTCCGCCGCCACATGAGGCCGGCGTCGGCGTTGGTGCCCGCGCGACCCTCTGCGGAGATCGTGCGTGTCGAAGCGCTCTCGCTGTGGCGCTGTGCGAATTCTTCTTGGTCTCGGCGAACCATCTCCGGAGATCGTGCATGTCGAAGCGCTCTCGCTGTGGCGCCTTGTTCCTCACGAAATGGCCTTTGGAAGTTGTCTCGTGGTTTGCGCGGGTTCGATTCCCCCCTGGTCCGCGGCAGCTCCGGCTTGAAAATCGCAGCTTTTAAGTACAAACGTAGTACGCGGAGCGTGCTCCTGCAGCTCCGGCTAGAAAATCGAAACACGCGGAAAGACGCTTCTCTCCCACCTCTTCCCCGCCCCCTCTCTCCCCTGACTCGGCAATCCGAGCGACGCCTTCCCTGTGGCCCACATGGTCCGGACGGAGAAGGACCTGTCCTCGCGCACCGCCTCGGCGCGCTGGAAATCCTCACCAGCGCGGCCCAGCGTTGTGGCCTGGCGAGACAGCCCCTGCAAACCTCCTTGGCCAGCATAGCCTACACAACACAAAGCAGGGCGTAAAAACGTGGCCCGCAAGCATAACAGAATAGAGAGCGCGGGGTAAGTATAATGTCAAATGCGGTCTTTTCATGCTGTGCACGATGCGACGGGCACTGCAAAGCGAAATTTCATCATATTCTCGCGCGAGTTCCCTGCCCAAGTATGCTCGCGCGAGTTTGCTCGAGCAAGTGTGCTCCTGCGAGTTTGCTTGCGCAAGTGCTCTCTGGAAATGTTCTTGAAACTTGCTCTGCGCACCACAAGTACTCTGCGAAGCTGCCCAGCGCATCTTAACTCTGCGCAAGTTGCTCTGCACAAGCGCGCGTGTTTCTGTGTGTCCTCTTCGATAACTGGTAATGCTTCGGTTTGCGCATTCCGCATCACCTCGAGACAGCTTCTCCAGACTCATCCGCGAGCACACGAAAGTAGCAAAAGTCCGCAGTTGTGGCACATCGACCACCCCGCATTGACCAAGCGGATCCGGCACCGGTTCTCGGACATCGACACCGACCCCTTGCGGGAACACCATAAAGCACAGCTTTTGCACATTGAAGAGGATGTCATGTTTTGCAGAGAGGGCGCCCACAGCGCCGCCCTAAAAATAACTTTAATCTCTCGCGCAGGGTTGCTGTTTCTTGCGCAACTGCGCCCGCACAAGCTGTCTTGCACACGTGTTCCCGTGCAAGTGCGCTCGCGCAAGCTGTCTCGCGCACGCGTTCTCGCGCAAGTGTGCTCGTGCAAGTTGTCTCGCACGTGTTCTCGCGCAAGTGTGCTCGCGCAAGTTGTCTCGCGCGCCAGTTGTCTCGCACATTTGTGCTGGTGCAAGCGCGCTCGCGAAAGTGTGTCTTGCAGGCGCACACGTGCGAGAAGGCTCACACAAGTGTGTCCTCGCTCCGGAAAACTTCTGCCTGCAAGGAGCTGAGCTCGGCTCCGCGGTACATCTCACGTGCCGCAGACACCTCCCGCGCCGCCAGCAGAAAAATGAAGGCCTCAAGGCGAGCTTCTTCTCAAACACCGACAGCCGGCAGACAAACAACAGCACGCTTCTATGCGCCGGGAACCGCTACACCCGACACATCGCAAAACAAGTCAATCAAAGTGTCAGCAACATCTCCGACTTAGCTCAAACCAACCGAGGCGCCCAAGCCAGCTTCTGCCGCGTCGCACCGGAGCAGCCAGCCATGGCGAGTTTTGAGGGTTTCACAAACGACTTGCGTGAGATCTCGGGCAAAAGCTGCGGGCCTCAAGTCAAGGTTTTTAATTTTTGGGTTTCTTTTTTCAAAGCTCTCTCTCGAAAATTGTAAATCAACGGGGTCCCACAAAACTAGAAGGCCCTAATATTACAAGCCCTCCGGCTTTTGTTTACTCAGGGGGGCTTGTTGCTGGGGAGAACGCGGATTAGACCTGCGGCTTGCGTAACCGCCGTTGGCACCAACGTCCTGACGGGAAGCACAAAGCCTGGCAGGCCGCGCCGCCTCCTCGCCCTCGAACAACCCCCGCATCATAACACGCACAGGCTGCTTGCAGCCGGAGGCCCACGCAACCAACCCCAACATCCAGCAGAGCGTGTGCGTCACAGAGGAACGCGACAAATGTCACATTCATTGCGTTGGCTGGGGAAAATGCAGAGAAAAACAATAGCTAAGCAAACCCTGCCCGGTCCGGCCTTCCAGACTTGACCAAAGCAGCAGGCATGCGATGGTAACAGCGCTTTTTTCCTCTGGTAGCCAAAGAAATCGAACGTCTTGGTCCTGACACTGCGCGCACCCGCGCATCAAGCAGTCCACGCCAGGGAAAACAACAGGTAGTAGTTGCAGGAACTCGCCGCGCAGCCCAAAACAAAAACGGGCTTTGTCAGAAGTTGGCCATGAAGCCGCCAAACTGCGCCACAGTCATGGACCTGACAAGCCCTCCGCTTCACCGCCCACAATACTTCCTCTTCCTCCCTTCTCTCTCTCTCTCTCTCTCTCTCTCTCTCTCTCTCTCTCTCTCTGTCTCTCTGTCTCTCTCTCTCTTTCTCTCCTTGCATTTCTCTCTTAGTCTGTTTCTCTCTTTCTCTCGTTCTCTCTGTCTCTCTGTCTCTCTCGTTCTCTCTTTCTCTCTTTCTCTCTTTCTTTTTTTCTCTGTTTATCTCTTTCTCTCTTTCTCTTTTTTTTGTTGTCTCTCTTTCTCTCTTTCTCTCTTTCTTCCTCCCTATCTCGCTTTCTCTCGTTCTGTCTGTTCCTCTTTCCATATGTTCTTCTTTTTGCTATTTGTTTTGCTCTTTATTTCTTTCTTTCTATCTTTATTTCTTTCTTTCTTTTCTTTCTTTATTGTTTGCTTTATTTTTCTTTCTTTCTTTCTTTCTTTCTTTCTTTCTCTCTTTCGTTATCTCTTTCCTTCTCTCTCTCTCTTTCTCTCCCTCTTTCTTTCTTTCTTTCTTTCTTTCTTTCTTTCTTTCTTTCTTTCTTTCTTTCTCTCTTTATTTCTTTACTTCTTTGTTTATTTTCCTTCTTTTTCAATCTTTTGTTCTTTCGTTTCGCTTCGTTCCGTTCCGTTTCGTTCCGTTCCGTTGCGTTCCGTTCCGATATTTCTGTATTTATTTCTTTCTTTCTTTCTTTCTGTTTATCTTTCTGTGTATCTTTCTTTCTTTCTTTCTTGTTTTCTTGTTTTCTTTGTTTTCCTTTTTCCTTTCTTGGCTTGCTTTCTCTCTGTCTCTTTCTTTCTTTCTTTCTTTCTTTCTTTCTTTTTTTCTTTCCTTCTTGTTTTCATTATTTCTTTCTTTCGTTCGCCTGTTCTTTCTTTTTCGGTCTTTCTCTTGCCCCGTGCTGAATGAGTGCAAGAAAGTGTGTGCAAGTTAGCGAGAGTAAGTGTGTGTCAGTTGAGTGAGTGAGAGTGTGAAGGGGGGGCTCCGGAGAACTCCGCTCTGAATGTTTGGGGGAATGTTGTTGGGGGGCGGGATGCTCGAACAATAACTGCAGGGGATAACTGCGAAAAAGGGCGGGTAGCTGTTGTTCGGCTTTGTGCCCTCTTTTAGTGGCTTCATCTGCTTTTCTAATCCTACCCCCCCCCTCAACCCCCCTCGCTTCTTTACAAGCCTGTTGTTCGGCTTTGTGATCTGGGCTTGTAACCACAAACTTTCTAGTAGTGTCTCCCTTCTTCCATTGGCTCCCCAAGGCGTAAAACAATTGCATGGGACGCACGCATGGAAAATGCATACAGGATACACAACCACAGCATGTCGGTCGCATGTGAAAGTCAAACAGACATGCGTGCAACGTGCGCAACAACAGTTGCACGAGGTAAATCGCACACTCAAATGCCACCAGAGGGTGTGGAAGCTGCATGCAGGATCATGCCGAATCATGCCTGCAAAATGCTGACAAAATGAACAGCACTCCCCCGCTGCCAGCCCCCCCCCCCAAAAAAAAACAAAAAACAAAAACCGAAAAAGCAGACAAACAACCCCGCTCCCTTTAGCCTGCGGAGCCCTCACCCCCCAAACCTAAAACAACCCCCGGGTGTTGGGCGGGTATAAGCCTGAACCAACCCCAACCCTAAACACCCAAGTAGCCAACCAAACCAACTCAACCCAGCGTAAACCCACCATGACAACCCTCCAAATGGAACCCACACCGAACCAACACATACCACACAAGCCACCAACCCCCCACCCCGAACCTATCCTAAACCCACCCCAAGAACCAACCCTACGAAGGGTGCGAGCACAGAGGGTCTGCGGAGCTGCGATGGCGTGCTGCGCCGCGGAAAGCGTTAGTTTCGAAACAATCATTTTCGTGGACACAACAAACACTCTGACGAAACTAGAGTTTGCGCCCAGAGAAACAAACTCACAGCCCGAGATCGCGACATGTTTATATTCAGCGCTGGAACGGTAGTTTGTCTGGAAAGCTAGTTTCGGTGTGCGAAACTAAACTTCTACCTCTGAGTTTCCTTTCAGAATTTCCCAGGAAACGAACAAACTAAACTCTCCGACGAAACGCTTGTTTCCCAAACTAGCCATTCTAGGGTTTCAAACAAGTTTCTCCAGGCAAAACAAACTTTCACAGGAAGAATTTGTTTTCGAGACAGAAACAAATCTCTTTCACACCGGAAGCGTTTGTTTCTGCATTGGAGACTAACATATCCGCGCATGCGACAAAAGTTTAGAAGCATGACCTCAGAAGACATACCTATTGTCCAGAGAAGCAAAGCTTCCGGAAACGGCCATAAGTTTGTTTATCGTCTTGAAACAAACTTTAGGCCGAGCCAATAGTTGGTTCTTTCAATCAATACTAACAAAGTAGTGACTTGCTCCCCATTGCTAGGTATGTGGAGTTACCCTGTCTTTCTTGTAGCTAAGCTGTTTACTCCAACCTACCTAACTGTCTTTCTTTCTCCTTCCCTTTTCTCCTCGTTTTTTCTTTCTGTCTTGCTCTCTTTGTCTCTCTCTCGCTTGGTCTTAGGTGGCCTGGAGATGCCGGGCGCGTTGAGAATCTTGCCACTGAAGCCACCAACGGGCCCCAGATAGATGGAATCTGGCTTAGCAGCGGCTGACAAGTTCCGGAATAACTCAACCGCTACTTTCCATTTGTGTCAAATTGTCAAACTCGGGGAGGGCCCCAAAATTGTGTTGGTTTCAATTTGAAACCAACTCCTCACTTGGAACCCGCCGGAATGCGCACGATATTTGCCATGCCATGGGAACAACAACACATTGTACGCGGAGTCGAGCGCACACGAAGACTCAATTTCCAGCAACCCTGAAGCTTGTTCAGACCTCCAAAGCCCTCGCGGAAAGCCCATCCGAGCAACAAAAAAGAGAAAGCCCAACATCCTGGCCCCAAGCCCATCCTCAACTTCTCCAACCCTGGGCTGGTTTCTGCCACAACGGTCAAGCCGAATGGGTGTGGCTTGCCCGTTCTTGTTGAGGGACCCTCAAAAAGGGGTAGGGAAAACCCGAAAAAGCCGTTGGCAGTTTTTCTGGGATTCAATGAAACTGCGACTGGTATAGGATGCGAGACGATCAACCTGAGACATGTTTGGGTCTGAAAAACAAGCGGGAATGTCGCAACTGCCAGGGCCGCCAACAACGCTAGGTGCGACCAATGAAGCGCTTACCGCGCCACGGCGCAGTGCACCAAGAGCCTCTCGAATCAGCGCGGGTCGCATGTTTTTCTCGAAACCGATCCTTTCTTTTCAGCCAACTGCGCGGCACGCGCTCACGAACTGAGCGCTGCTAGCTGGAGGGCAGAAAGTTGGTGAGGCCTCAGCTCTGCGCTGGGCCTTTCTCCGCAGCCCCAACCAGCCGACCGAAAGAATCCCAAGCGCCAAGGCACTTCACGTCCTCCAGGGATGCGGCAACGAACACCACACCAAGCACGATCGCGCCCACCAAGGCGGCAACGCCCACGGGCCAGGCCATGGCAAAGGCGCCAAAGAAGACCAGCCCGCTCAGCATGCCACAAACGAAGAAGCCCGCGAAGGTGCGGTCTTCAGCCGGGCCCGCCAAGCTGGCGATTGCCCCCCCAACCAACGCGCCGCCAACGACCACGCACACGAGGCACACGAAGACGCAGGCCAGGATGAAACCAAAATCCTGCGCCAGCGAGTCAAACCGGGAGCGCAAGTTCGGCTGTTAGCCATGCGGACGAGCGGCGGCAGTCTCTGCAGTGCCCCCGCCCTCCGCCCGGAAGCTCTCACCTTAGCAAGCCAGCAAGAGTCGACCTTCGTCCGTGAACTGCTGCCGAATGCCGCCAGGTCGCCTTCTGCGGCATCAGACACCACCTCGACCAATGACGAATTCCCCGCCACTGCGCCAGGCTCCTTCTCCAGCTCCGCCTCCCCGTCCTCAGCTCAAGCCACGGCTCTCCACAGGGAAAGGGCCGAAGGGCTATTTGTGGAACACTGGCGCTGAACCGCCGCGTGATTGGGGCCAAGTCTCCGCCACCCTGGCCACGGTTTGCTTTACGTCCGCGCGCCACATGTCTTGCATAAACTCCTGACAGTGCTCCGGGAGGCCCAAATCCGTGTCACGCACATCCTCCGTGCTGTACCCGGGCACGAGCATGAAGTGATTCAGGAAGGTGCCCAACTGCTCCTGCCA